>WURS02151382.1:0-21740 GCA_011762765.2 Rhinocypha anisoptera
CCCCCCCTCCTCTCGCCCCCCATCCACCTTCTAGTCCCACAGTGCTTTGTTCGACCCAACGAGGCCAAGAAGGCAGCCGACGACGCCAAGATGCGCTTCGCCCACATCGACGGCGACCACCTGACGCTGCTCAACGTGTACCACGCATTCAAACAGAGTGAGTACCACCATCTTGTGTCTCCCTTCCCCCCGTTCTCTCTCGTCTTTGTTCCTTCGTGTGTGCGTGAGGAATGAAGGGTAACTTACCCTTGGAAGGTGAGTTCTTAGTGATCCTCTAGTTTAGATTCTGATTACTCCTTTTTCATCTCAACATAATCCTTCTTCATCTCTATTTAATCACTCCTCATCTCAACTTGATCCCCCTTTATATCAACTTGATCCTGGCTCATCTCAACTTAATCCTTCTTCATCTCAACTTAATCCCTCTTCATCTCAACTTAATCCCTCTTCATCTCAACTTGATCCTGCTTCATCTTAACTTAATCCTTCTTCATCTCTATTTAATCCCTCTTCATCTCAAGTTAATCCTTCTTCATCTCAACTTAATCCCTCTTCATCTCAACTTGATCCTGCCTCATCTTAACTTAATCCTTCTTCATCTCAACTTAATCCTTCGTCATCTCAACTTAATCCCTCTTCATCTCAACTTGATCCTGCCTCATCTTAACTTAATCCTTCATCATCTATATTTAATCCCTCTTCATCTCAACTTAATCCTTCTTCATCTCAACTTAGTCCTTCATCATCTCAACTTAATTTCTCTTCATCTCAACTTGATCCTGCCACATCTTAACTTAATCCTTCTTCATCTCTATTTAATCACTCTTCATCGCAACCATAGACTAAAGAATACTATATACTGCTCACTGCCTAGGGTGAATCCGCAATAGAAATGGATGTAATTCGGAACTCTCCCAACTCGGCACGCTAGTGTCAGAAGTAAGGGAAGGGAATTATTTTTCAGCGTCACAAGGTTTACTTGACTCAAAACATAAGCTCGGTCACTCCTCAACCTTGTTAAGGGCAGCTAGAGTAGATATTGTGGGTTCCTTTTTGAACATGAAACTTAATTTTTAAATTTATCAAAAAATAATAACTTTATATACAGAGACAATGGGAGTGATCAATTATATATCAAATGTTTTGTTGTTCAAATGCCATAATTATGCATATAATAGGACGTGATTGTCATGGCTCACAAATCTCATGTCTCAAGATGATGTTCACTAAGTATTCTCCTCATAGCTGTTGTCTAAAATCAACTTCACCTTACTACATGTATGAATGAAGGGTAATCAAGTGGTTAAGGTAGGTTTTGCATGGGTGTCAGTTTCGATTTTACCGCTACATCCTAACTTTAACCCCTCTTGTAGATGGAGATTCAGATAAACATGGATAGAAAGAAAAGTATTTAGGTTCCATTCAAGTTTTAGTCTATGTCTGAAGCTCCTATGTTAATTTTTTTCATATCTTGAAGAGTGAATGGAACTTGTAGTGCATGGTAAAATTCTCACTTTCCCATTACTTTACATGTCAAAGAAAAATGGGACATCTATGGAATCGAGACAAAGTCACCATCTTGGGTTTTTCAATTTTTTCCATACTCAATGGATTAAGAGGAATGTTTCCTGAACATTTCAGACCAATAGCTTAGTAAAGTTTCTTGCTCAACACCATTCTCAAGGAAGATTATGCAGAAGGAATAACTGGATGTTATGGTTGGGAAGGGATAGATTGTGGAACCATTGGGGGGAGGAATAGTCTTCAATTCTCTATAATGAGTGTGTTTCTTTTCTGTGTGTGTTTCTGCCATCCGTCCCACTATTAGTTCCACCCTTACTGGTAAATCAATTATTAATATAATAAGAACAAATCATCTATTAGTTAAAAATGTAGAATGAATGCCTTGTTTCAGCAACAATTGAAAGTTATTCCTTGAATATTGGTTGGGTAGAACGTCTTTGTTTTTTTATTTGTGTCATTTTAAGTCTGGTTTAGCTATTGGGCTCCTCAGACCATCAGGAAGGTTATACAAGGATGAGAATGGAAGGGTAGGAGGAAATTTAGACTCATTTTGAATGCCAAAGTTTCCCTCCGTGGGTAAATTCCTTGATGTTTTTATTGTTAAGTAGCCAACTATCCAATGGGCAAAAACAGAATAGTTAATAAGAGAAAACTCCTCTCTCTTGATCCTAATTTTGTCCTTACAATTCTCCATTATGAAATGATTATATCTTGGTACTGTTCAACAGGCTTATTATTCACCTATAATGAGGCATCATGTGGTCAAATGCTGCCTCATTGAAGGTGAAACCGCTCGCGAGTTACTAATAAACCTGTGGAACAGTACCAAGTTATTACCATTTCATAATTGATATCTGATACTTCCACAACATCATGCCTGAAACCACTAAATTTGTCTTTACGATTCTGTTTATTGCAAATGTATATGCTGGAATCACAATTAAATATGTTTTCTGTGCTACTTCCCATTCCTCCATGACCTCAATTAAAAATCTCAATCAGAAAGGGACAGTAAATAATGAATAAACAAACTCAACTTCATTGAGTGGCAATGATTCCACACTAGATTGATTAAAGGGTGGCCATCATAAAGTGATTCCATGTGGAAAAAATTTGTTTCAAGGCAGTAATAAAACACACTTGGTTTAATTCCACAGAAATGTAATACAACATTCAAAGAGTTTCAACCTTCCCAGGTCATTATCAAGTGTAAAAGTAGCCTACTAGAAAACTAACTTTTATTCTTGATAATGACCTGGAAATGTTAAAAATGGTTGAGTTATTGCAATAATTTTCTGTGGAATTTTACCAAGTGTTTTATTTCGATCATGTCGAGATTCCACGAATGAATTTATCCAGGCATTAATTGCTGGTCATACGTGTGTATATATTTTTTTCAGGCAGCATTGCTAGGATTTGTACCCATACCTGAGAGCATATGAGCAGAAATGGATGCATAAAAGTATAATCACACACTTCATTTTTGAATTGATAATTGATTTTGGTTGTTTTGTCCTAAATTTCAAGGATTCTCATCCCAAGTGTGCTCAGATCACTATTAAAATACATGAGATTCTTCCAAATTCTCATGAAATAAAACATTATTAGTTCAAGAAACAAAAAAAATTATCTATTTTTGTGGATATATAATTGAGGAATGGGCGGGACCTAATGTTACGTTGTATGAGGATGAAAGAAGATCCCCCCTCCCAAACACATGTTTGCAACTCGAGATTCAATGTCTTTTTGGAACTAAGAGCATCCAAAGTTGGCCAAAACATGATTTTTAAAATTTACAAGCCAATATGAGAGAGATTTTGGGAGAATCAAAAGCATGATAGTCGTAGGCTATTCAAAGATCTCTTATTTGGAGCCATAGTAAGTGTGATTGGATTACTTTGTTAATACAAATTTAATGAAAATCCATTCTAAACTTGTTTAAATAATAAATTATTTATCACAGAATCAATCTTTCAAATGTTTTATACATTTTAAAAGGAATCTCTTTCAATTCCCAATTGATTGAGGGTTTGTAAAAGGTATTCAGTTAATTTTTTGCTGAGATATGTTTTTGTTTATTCCAACACGCTGTATGTTGAGAATGCCATAACATTTTTATCGACTTTTTGGGTCAATTCAAAATGGAATCTCTTCTGGAAGAGTTAGTTTTAATTGTTAATAAAAATATCGAGTACTTATTTATTGCTTTGATAAAGGGTTTACTTTTTCTTTACAAACAATAGGACCCTTCACATCGCTTGTACTTTGTACAAGTTTCTAACTTAGATATTTCGAAAGATGGATTCAAAACAAAGATTTAAAGAAAATAAAGTGCCTTATTAGTTCCCATTTGACTCGTTTGGATTTTTTAAAAATTTTCAGCCGCTTTATAACAATGAAGAAACGAATCCAATGGCACTTAAGTTTTCTCCCTGCACCCTCATTTGCATGAGACAGTCAACCCTGCCAATTTTTTTATAAACATTTGAATTTCACGCTTCATCGTAGGCCTCCACATTTTATTGTATGCAGGTCATTGAGCTGTTGATTCTTGGTGTATGCTTGCATTGTTCTCTCTCCCCCTCCTTTTTTTAACCCTGAGGGGAACCCAACTTTATGTTTTCAGATATGGAGGACCCCCAATGGTGCTATGACAATTTTGTCAACTATCGCTCCCTCAAGTCTGGCGACAACGTGAGGCAGCAACTCTCCAGAATCATGGACAGATTCAATCTGAAGAGGACGTCCACCGACTTCAATTCGAAAGATTATTATATAAACATTAGGAAGGCCCTGGTGGGCGGATTCTTCATGCAGGTATGTGAATCGGGCACCTGTTCTTTTTCTTTCTATTAAATCATTCATCAGTCTCTCTGTCGCTGCAACCAATGTTGTCTGAGATCACCGCTCAATTTGTTTCTCGGGTAAATATGAAGAGGGTCTTAAAAGTTTCTTTCGCCACATCTTATTTCTCTGGAGGTTTTGGAGCATACAATTTTTGCACATTGGGTTGCAGCAAGCATCAAGTAGACTGTTTCTTCAAAGGAGTCACGTTCCTTTTGGTTTTGCACCACGGCCAGAATGGGGAGGGTGTGATCCCCTCCTGGGACCATGTCAGTGCTCCTAGTCGGCCATCGGCTCTTTGAATGTGGGGGTACATATTATATTGTGAACATTCTTTCAAGGCCCCAGAGACAATTCATCGATGTAGGCAATGCAATGCGGACAGTAGTTCAGTAACAATGCACCGAAAAGTGGCTCTGTTCCTCAAGTGAAATTGATTAAAAATAATCGGGTATCATATGAAAAAAATCATTTTCCAGGTGAGCCATCTCTAATGTCAACACATGGAGTGGAATTTGAGTTTGCCCTGTGGCCAATGCGGCGTGTGACTCTTTCTCGGCTCCTGTGGGAGGCACTTCCATTCTTTGTGCCTTTTCCTAAGCTGTCACAAACTGTATCACATCTCAATGCCCACAGGGATGGAAAAATAATCAATTGGTTTGACATGAGATGTGAATCAGACACACGCATGTTCCACAGGCACATTCCACACACTATGCCAACTATGTGTACTCTTCTGATTTGCATGAGCATCTTCATAGTGACATTTTGCCTCTCTCTTCCACCCCTTGTCCTTAGGCAGGGCACATCCCTCTTCTCTATTCTTTTTACAGTGGCTTCCTTTGATCATGAAAAGTGATGCAGGTGGAAGTTTGAAGAAATTTTGAAGGTGGATAAACGATGTTAATCTACTTGTTAACTGATTCATGATTTACATCAGTCGCCCATATTTCTATGGGGCAAAAGCAGGAGTAAATGTATGGAAAAACTTGACAATATACATATTTTACATGCAATGAAATTATGCAATTTTCAAACAAATATATCATATATTGACAACTGTCTTTTGAAAACTTGAACACCTGAGTAAATCTGAATTGAGGGTATGAATTTAAGAGCATCGCAGCAGCATTTATATTTGTGTAATTGGTTTGGTGCCAGTCAGTGTTGAAATTCAGGTGCCTTTGTAGGTACGCATCTTGGAGATACATTAACATTTATACATTGCAGTAGAGGGGTACAGTCAGTTAATTTATTTTTTAGATGAGCATTTTATGAACACCTTTCTGAGATTGAACTTAAATTTACAAGAGATAAAGTATTATTATAACAGTATTCACCATATTTGTAACTTTTTTGAAGCTGTTCGAGGAAGTAATTGTTGAGATAGATAAGTTAAGATGAAATGAGAAATTTTTGTTTTTTTCTTTGATTATTTTAAAATGAGGAGATGGAAATTTGTAACTTGAATTCTTCATTGATGCCATTGGATGAGTTAGAAGGTTAAATTTCCTGACTCCAAATACAAGCCTTCAATTCCTGGAAAATTTCGATTTTCCTCATTAGGTCAAATCACAAAATTTCCCTCTTCCCTAATTAATTTAAAATTTCTTCTTATTGTTGCATTTTGTGTATGGTTACTTTCAGTAGGAAAGTATATTTTTTGAGGTGTGCTACAAGTGTATTTGAGGAGAAATTTATTTAGTTTTTATTATTTGTATATCCTGAAATAGTAATAATTACAAAAAAATAGTATAAAAAGTAATTCTACTAGCTTTTCTATCACCCCTTGATTCAATTCTGGTGGTGAAACTGATGAAAAAGTAAATACGGCATTCTTCTGTTCAGTTTAGGAGGGAAATAGTATCGGTTTTTTCCTAATATGACTAATAGTATGACTAAGAACCGATAGATGGCAGTAGCAAGCTGGCATGGCTTAGAGAACGAAACAATAAGTCAAAAACACAGGGTAATGGAAAGACTAACCTGAACGTAATATCACGTCAAAAACAGGTAACGGGTTAAAGTAATGTACTTTTTTACATAAAAACAATTAGAATAATTCTTGTAAAAATTAATGTAATGGTAAACTGAGTTCATTTCATAAAAGCCAGTACATATTGTTATGCAAATTTTAACGTGAAATTTGTTGACAATTTTATTTGAAGCCGAGATTGTTTTTTGCTAAACATTGACACTGTTGTTATTACTATTAAGAAACAAAACTATGCCAGCGAGTATATTCGCATTGAGCTCAACGAGGTAAGCCAATTTTTTTTTTAAATTGTCAGGATTGAATGATTTTTCGTGGAGATATTGATTACTTTGTTATATTGAAGTGGCTCGCAACATAGCTCCACACACGATACAGAGCTGCCAACGCCCACAACTGGTCGTTAACTCTTCTCAGGTCTTAACTACTAAACTCCTATCACTCGAGACAGTTTTTTTTAATCATTATGCATGAATTCAATTGACATGGTTTAGTTCATCTGTGTAAAGGAAAAGTGTTAATTAAGAAATGAGCATAGTGTAGCTGTTGCTGATGGCATTTTTGCCCAAATTCGGCCTTTTTTCCACTAATTGACTGGTTTAATAGTTCATTCAGTGATTCCTTTGGCCTTTGGCTTTAAATGGCAAATAGAATATTTGGCAAGGGGGAACTCCTGTTGACCTTTTGACTGAAGCACCTCTCTTTCTCCTCTCCTCCCCCTGAAACAGGTGGCCCACCTGGAACGCACTGGGCATTACCTCACGATCAAAGACAACCAGGTTGTCCAGCTCCATCCGTCAACATGCCTTGACCACAAACCTGAATGGGTTATTTACAATGAGTTTGTGCTCACCACCAAGAACTACATCCGAACTGTAACGGACATAAAACGTAAGTTGCAAATGGAATGATGGAGATGGTTAATTTTTAATCCTGCCCTGCCAAGGCAGGATTAAATACCTCTTTTCAGTGCCGAGGTCAAAGTCATGGAATATTAACTCTATAATATGTCTTCTGTTAATTTCAAACTAATCTAGTATGTATGTAGAAAGCTATAATAATCACTTGCACACCCTTCCAATAGCCTTACTTTAGTAAATTGTTACTCCTTTGATATGCGGATAATTCAAATTTAACACTGCATTTGTATTAATTTAATACTCATTTTGTTGACGTGTTTGATAGTAGTTACATAATGAGTTATAATCACTTTTTTTTTAAATGCTTTTCCAAACCTAAGGATTATGGCATGATCTCTGGTTTATCATAGTGTAGACATGTATCAAAAGGTGATCCACATATGTACAGTAGAAGTCTGTTATAACGAGAGCTGATAAATGACGAAAAATCTCTCGTTATAATTGCCTTTCAAAAACAAATATTTAATAACAGCTCAATACTCTATTTTGTCCATTTTCACAAAAACAATCACATCAACTCACTCAAACGACTGTTACATAACAACAACTTGAATATTTTAAATGTCTTCAGAATTGTAATTTGCATTCAGTATTAACCTTTGCTGTAACTCCAATTTATTATAATGTAAAACATTCTCATTTAATTATTAGTTTGTGTTTAAATAAAAAGGGCAGTTATATAAATGTGAAGGGCAACATCTCTAAGAAAGCCTACTGGATGGACCTTATATGACCCCTAGACCCGGTCATAACCCAGGAAATCTTCCTCTTGTCAATAAACGTTTTTATTATCACATTTTATTAACTCACTTCCTTGTCTGTTCGAGTGAAAGTTGGGAATCGATTTTAAGCCTACTTCCCTATGAGCTAGAGATTTGGAACTTTAAATATAACTCAGAACTGGATGACAATGCAATCATATCCAACAATGTATACGAACACACATGCATATATATAGATATATACATATTTCCATGCGAGGTGGAAGGCAATGACCGAGGATTCCGCAGTACTTAAAACACACTAAATTCCCCGTTATAGTCCCATGTCACATTGACTCTGTGGTAGCGAACAGAATTACAATTCTGGGGTTGTTGGTTCGAACCTCACAAGGTCAAATTTTTTTTGTGGCAACTAAGCATGAATTTTTTTCCAGGGCTGTCAAGGACTCAAAACTGAGAAAAAATGTAAATTTAAAACGAAAAACATGGGGTGCATGCGATCGATAATAGCAGGGAGTGCTAGTGCGTTGCTTTCATTAGGAAAACGCACACAACAGTTCATGGACTTAGGTGAACTATTCATGCATCAATTATCTATATTATGCACCCCGAATTTTTCATTTTAAATTTTACAATTATTTTCAAATCTATTAATATTCACAGGATAACCTGTACACGGGGTCATGATTCTGTTTGGCATAATGTATAAATCTTTACTAAGACAGGAGAAATTATTTTTACTTTCTAGTCAGTTTAAAAAGTGTGGTTTCTAAATTTACTTAAATTTATAAATTCATAATTTTTATTGATTTGATTTCATTATGGTTGGCTTCTCACGTTTTTGTTTAATGCATCTTGTTTTTGTTACGCATTCATATATTTTATATATATATATATATAATAAATGACTTGAGTACAAGTCCCCTCACTGACGACACCCACCTTTTTCCACCTTGCAGCTGAGTGGTTGATAAAGATAGCGCCACAGTACTACGACATGGCCAACTTCCCACAGTGCGAGGCCAAGAGGCAGCTGGAACTCCTCCAGGCAAAGATGGAGTCCCGCCAGTACAAGGAAGGATTTTGATTCGACAGGAGAAGCAACAATGAAACGACAATGATTGCTTTTCAATTCCTGTGGAGACCTTCCTCCGACCTCCTCCTACGCCACTGCACCGATTCTTCCGCACCTAGAAGAGACAGTGTGAACTAGCTCCCTCCCCACCCCGCCACACGTGGATGAATTGCTCTCTAGCGATTCCTCATCTGCGCCAGCTTCATTCTGGATGGTGGACGTGGGAGGTGTTTGTGTTTGGGAGGGGTAGAGGAGGGAGGATTGTGCGTGCATGTTTGTTGTGTTTGCGTGAGTGTTTGGATGGGTGTGTGCATGTATGTGGTCTGGGGAGGAGGAGGTTGGACAGGAGGAGGGGGAGAGGTGGTGGTGGGCGGACGTGGGTTCCAAGTGCTGCTTGCACATGTGCGTCTGTCCACAGCCACGTATTCCATCGCCACAACACTTGGACAACTCTCATTAAGATCCCATGTTTATTATCTCATATCCTTATTTTTTTTTTGTCAATCAATTACATATTATTGCAGTTTATTTTCTATCTCTCTCTATCTTCCTTAGGCTCCTCTTTTTTGTGGTGACCTGTGTTTTTTTAGAGAGTTGTTCTGTTAGATCTCATTCACATGAAATAGTATATGGAAAAAAATGTTGCCTCGTATATATATATATGTATATATATATATTAATTTTTTTTCCTGAGGGTAGTGTCACAATTGTTTTGGAAGCTGAGAGGCATTGCTTTCGTGGAGTTTGCATTGAAAAGATTGATCGCTTCACATTTGCAATAAGTATAAACTTGGTTTGTGTGGGTTGTAGTTGAGTAACTTAGGGAATTTTTTCAGAACTACGGGTTTTAAAAAAATATAAACAAAAGGAAACGTCATATGCCCATAAGGCCACGAAAACTGAATGCACTTGTTTAATGTGATAAAAATATATATATGTATATACATATATATATATATATGATGACAAATGACCGTAAAAGAGGATGGCATATCCTTCAACCAAAATGTGTCAATTTCTGTTATGTACTTTGCTTTGAGAGGACCTTGTGTACACATGCCATGCAGGTGAGAAAGAAATGAAGTTGAATTTTTTAATAATAGAGTTCTATTTACTTTCAAATTTACATTAAGATTTCGAACAGCTCCGTGATGTGGCCCGATCACATACGGTCCTGCGTCGGCCACACACACAAGAGTGTGGAAGTCACGCAATGTACAAAAGCAACTCTTGGCGACTGAACTTTTCACTCTGGCCTTGTTGAAGTGTCCATACAGTGCATGCTGGAATAAATCATATTGTTTCATCTAATGTAAAAAAGGAATGATGGTAGAAATGGTATCTTACAGCTGTACGTTGTGAAGTAAATGAGCAGAAAACAGAACGATAAGACTCTCAATGAAGTCTTCCCAGGTAATTTCTTCCTTAGCTACTTGTCAATTATCTATGTGAGAGAGTAAGAGCATCACGTGGCGGGTGGGTGGGGGGCCTTTGGAAGGTGGCACTCAGGGACCCTTGGCCACGCCAACGAGGGCCGGTCGTATGACTCTCTCGTGCAACTTGTAACCTATTTTGGAGACGACCACTATTGTCCCGGCTGACTTCCCTTGGACCTCCTGAAAAATGGGAAAACTTTCGTTGATTACAATGTGAAGATTGTTGGCACAGAATCATTCAAACACAAAATGCATGACGGAAGGATTTAAAATAGAGAACACACTGCAATTCCACGTGCAACGTTTATTTCTCCACAATCAGGTTTTACAGCACCTGATAGGCTGTGATGCACAGCGAAACCTGGTCGTGGTGAAATAAACCTTGAACAATGATACCTTGGTTAATGACTGTAATCCGTTCCAGGTTTATCGTCGTTAACCAAAAGCCTTTATGAAAGGCACGCTTTCCCACAAATAATATAATAATGGAAATCAATTAATTCTTTCCGGCTCCTCCCCCCACAACCACAATGCATATAAATATGATTGACAAAGTTAGACTTTGGCAAGGAAATTGATGCATGCTGACCCAAAAACATGCCCCCTGCTTCAGACTTTCACTCACAATATTTGGACCCTCCAAGAATTCGGGATGAGTGCAGCTGAGAAGGAAGTTCACACACGCTTGGAGCGTGTTGAGACTTGCTCCAGTGTTTCGTCTAGATGTGCGCGCTTGGATTGTGTGGAAACCGTTTTGCCATGAGTGTAATCATTATTGGTACTTAGAATTCCTTACAGAGTTAATTGAGAAATATAGAAACCATCCTCCTCCTCCTTGGAAGGTGACGGACAAACAATGAACGAACGAAATTATTTCCAGATGAAAATTAAATTAAATTTAAAATGATGGTACTTGTATGTTGACTTATTTTTTTTATCGTTTATTTATAATTATGTTCCTGCCAAAACATAGCAGAACACAAAGAATGATGCAAAGGTAGTGTACTTTATCCGAGAGTTGATTGTTACTGTGTCACTAAATTCTTGGCAAATACTTTTATTTTTTATTAATCCTACTCCATTAATTCAAATACAATTAAAACAATAGATTTAACCTTCTAATAATAGATACGTTGCAACAGTGATCAAAAATATCAACCCAACTTATGCTACTTGAAGCGACTGGTCATAGGCCTTCAGGAAACCTCTGTTGGGAAAGTTACCGTCGAGCCAACTTGGCACTGCAAAACTCTTGGAATTCCATACGTGCCACGAGACGCTCTAATAGCACGTGAAAACATGTATTTTTCTCCTTCACACACCCACACCAAACCTGTACATTCCGGCACGCACACTGGGAACGTTGCGCCTTCATCTGTCACACACTTGGAGGTGTCACTCTGGACACGAGTTCTTTCCCTCACAGTTCGCGTGTCTGCTCCAATCGCTCGCGAAAGCGTCTAAAGTGGCCTAAAAAGTGCCAGCATGGAAATAAGTAAAATATGACATTACTACCAACCATTGATATGCATATAATATTCCATCATCGGGTGGAAAATGAAAAATTTATGAGACGGGAAAAAAGGGAACTCTTCGAAGCTTTTCCGGTAGTAATATCTTACAAAATTTTAATCTGATTTCCTACAAACTATTGGCCACCTTTACCTATAATTGGGCATTTCCTGATCCTTCATTGAAATTTGACACCAACGAGTAAGCCAAAGCATGTGTCGTTACACAAGACATTTTCTGCTCACAGGAACTCGTCGTTAACCAAGGTACCACTGTATGTGGAATTACAGTGTGTTCTCTATTTTAAATCCTCTCATGATGAGAGAATCCCACCAAGCGAAGCCTGAAACCATTTCTTACAAAATGTACGAATCAATGACCAGTGCATACCTGTTGGAAGAGTGCTTCGTGTTGATTCGGATCAAACTTCTCCTCAATTGGATTCATTGGAATAAGACCGTGTTTCTTGAAGACCTTTAATGGAGAGGAGATATATTAGTGGGGTAATTCGATTTCGAACGAGATGACCCTTGCTCTGGGACCACTCACCTTTTGCAGCTGCAGCTCCGTCATGACCAGCCCTTCGTAGAGACTCTTCAAGTGAGGATTGCTGTCACTCACTTCTTCCTTCGGGACGCTCTCCGTGGCCTTGGAGAGAATGTCCGCCACCTGAGGGTCAGACAAGCACACTGCATTTAGTGGGGACATTGAATCTGGCAGAATTTGGTGGGCATAAACCATTATAGCCAAGGAGATCTGGGCACGAGATTGGTTTGTGATCAGCAATATGGACGAATAATAAACTGTAATATGTCAGTATAGTTAGAGACAGTACGTATCTGAGGTTGCTGACAGCACATCTTTAACCTGGGGCGGATATATGTACGAGGGTGAAAAAAAGGGATTTTTCTTTTGCTAAACGTCATCATCGATAATGTGTCAGCGGATTGCACTGATTAACCGTGAACATGTTACAAATGACATGCCAATGTTGTTGACAGCTGAGTTATGTCCTTGGGCTGCAAAATGGGATTAAATGAAGATATTATGTGTGGTGGTGGCCAGGGGGTGGAGGTGCCATGCTGGACTATGGAACTGAGGGTCTCTGGTTTGAGCTGTGGAGATAAGTTTTTGGCTTGAATTTTCACCAGATTTCGAGATAAGCATCAACAACTTCGATACAAGCACCCTCTAGTGGAAGGCAGTAGTTTCAACAGATTGATGGCAGAATTCATTGATTGTACTGTGTATACATATATGTTTATATACCTATACACATTCATTGATACATCAATCTGGAGATTGGTTGTTACTGCAGCCAAGGATGCATTTTCTAGGGAGATTGGTTAATGTGGTGGTTTCTCCATCTCCACCTTCCACAGTACTGAGGCTGATTACATGAACTCTCTTGGCCCTCATAGCTGTGATGCAGTTGATGGCAGAGATTTTGACCCATGCCATTAATGTTGAAACTGCCAGCAACCACAGATACCTACTGTCCCTAACTATACCAACATATTACAATTTATTTTGTCCATATTACTGATCACAACCTGATCTTGTGCCCAGCTCTCCGACTATGAGCTTATATATACTATATATTATTGAAATGGCAAGGAAAGATGAAGAAATGAGTTTCCCCTGATAAGTATTTTAGTCACATGTATATTAATCAGCATGGGATCCAGTTTACATTTATGAAAGATCACAGAATGTGAATTTGTGATATGCTTGACAATAATAATTATAACGATAGCTAAATTATAAGCTAAGTCATTAGTTCACACAAAAGTCCAATAGTAAGGCAATACAAATACATGCTCATACACATTATTATGTACCATTACTGTAAGCTTGAGCATTACAACAAAACCAGTACAGATTTTTAAGTTTTAAATATCACTTATGCTCAATGAAATAACAAAAGAGTTTATTTACATAAACGTGCCACATTGAAAAAGAAAGTCATAAATCGTTAAGAAGCTCGTGATTTAATTTTGGGTGTTTTTTGTAGGCATGTAATCCTTTCCTCCTGGTTTCTTCCTTTCACCTCATTTGATTTCAGTGTTTGACCTACATCATTTCGTTTGCAATTGGGGTAAGCATTGATATTACTGCATGTTAAAAAATCAATAATAATTTTTCACATAAACAACTAGCTTTGAATATATTAAATGGCACAATAAAAGTAGTCTATTTGCTGAAAATTGAATCAGGGTAGAAGAAAATTATCTGAAAGTCCCTCCAGCAGAAACCCTTGTTCCTTGTGTTCAAAAATAGCAATGCAATGGGCAGAGAGACACAAGGATGGGTCATTCAATTTGAGGGAAATATGCATTCTTTTGCTGAGAACAATACATTTGTACAGAATTTTTTCCTATCCAGAATATTCCAGTCTTTAACTCCTCTAACAAAGTTCACTGTGGAGGCCGTCACCTTGTGGAAATCCATGATAGATTGATTGTAATTTTTTATTTGTGGAATTATAAAAGTTATTTTTTAAAAAACCATCAATCTATTTAACTCCTCTGTTGAATTGAGTGAAATCCTCATGAATATTTTCCCCAGTTCGTTTTACTGCCTGGGAGACTCGATTTTGTGATAATGGTCTTTCCATGAAGAGTAAGCATCGTCTTTTATTCTCTCCTCGACATCAACCCATGTTGTTTCTCCCACATAGGCCTCCAATACGACCTTCAGCCTGATTTGTTTCCTCCTGTCCTTAAAGGGACTCCTAACCTAGTCTCTTGACTATCTGTCATGCCTTTCTTTTGTAGTTCCCAGTAACAAACCTTGCCAACCTCCTTTGGACCCTCCTGTCTTGATTTGACATGACAATTTGCAGCCCCAGACCAAAGCAGAGTATTCGCAGAAGGGTCAAACAAAGGTTTTGTAGGAAAACTCCTTGGTGTCCAACGAGCATTTATGTATCTGGTGATGCCTCCTCTGCATATGAATATACTGTGTAGTGACATGGGTGTTAGACGAAGAATTTGCAAAAGAGGTATCTGCGAAAAGGAAGGAGTTGATGAGAGGGACCCTAAATAAAGAATTGAAAAGTTTGAAAAATTTCCACAAAGTAGAGCCAAAAAACAGTGTGTTAAAGAATTGAAGAGAAGATAAGGGAAAACCCTAATGTGGAGCGTAGCATGGATCTACGGATGCATCAGCATCCAGATCACTGAATACTCTTGTCATGAAAAGATGGGCAGTCTGCTGTTTTTTTGGTTGACAGAGAAGCAGCTTGCGGAAGAGACAGACTGCATTTGTGAGAAGATACAGGTCATTTACGCAAAATTGCTGCAGCAGAGCCCAGGTACTTCAGCACAGGAGAAGTTCAAAGTCAGTTGCGTTTAATTTGAAAATATCCGAAAAAGGCCAGCTATTCACACCGTTGTCAGCTATGGTGAGGCTACGACATCTGATTCTAAGGTAGCTGCGGATTATGTTAAAAATTGACCAAAGCCAAAGGATATATCCACCAACTTCGTGAGAAAGGGCTCTTCTGGAAGAATGTTCCAAGCAAAACTTGCCCAACTGCAGAAGAAAAGATTATGTCAGGCCACAAGGATACTTTTGACCCTTGCATTGTGTACGAATGTTAAGTGGCGACTGTAAGGTCAAGCCACAGCTCGTATACCTCTCGGATATTCCCAGAGTCTTCCAGAGGCATTAGGTTTTAAAAGGGATACTACAGGTTACATGGAGGGCAAATCCAAAAGGCGTGGGTCACAAGGAAGTTTTATGTGGAGTGGGTCAACTTGGTCAAGTTTTGAACTTTGTTGAAAAGAAACCCTGAAATGGTAGTAACAGGTTGTGCGGTGATGCTATTTAATGTCACCTGCCTAACTCATTTCAGAAACATTCTAAAAGAAACAAATCTGCTTGGACAGGATCCTATTTAAACGAATTTCAGAAGAAAGTGATGACTGCATGGCAACAATTAACTCCCAAAGAAGAGAATAAAGTTGAGCAAAAGGGAAGGGAAAGTAAAAATTAATTCTCTTATACCATATGCTAATTTGTTCCCCAAAATCTGTTCATTTCTTTGAATTACTTTTTATCAGATTTTATTTGTTTGTTTACACTATTTGTTTATTATTAATATATTTTTATGCTGAAATAATGTAAAAAACAATTTGGGATGATTTTTGTGCACTGGCATGCATAAATCACATTTCAATTAATTTTTATTGTGGGAAAAATTGAATGGAGAACCAAGGATTTTGACTTAAGAGCCCAGTCACCGAATGAATTAAATTCATACACGTATCTCAAGGTACTGAAGGAGTAGAAGGCCTAATGCCTGAAATGAAGATGGTCACCTTGTTCCACATCTCTGAGCAATGATATTTCATTGACATCCCACATGTCGATAGTCTTCTTTCAAGTTTTCCTGCATCTCATTACTGAATCCTACATTTGCCTCCCATTGAACGGGGATATCATGAATATGTTCCCTGGCATTACTGCTGTACACGTGAACTTTCGCTATTAAAGACTTGTAGCCACAGTGATGATTGCAACAAACTTAACCATGGTGCATTATTCACTCTGCAAAATTATTCATCAACCACAGAAAGTTCTTCCTCTTTTACAAACAAGACAACTACTTACAATTGATTGATTAACACCTACTGAATTGTTATCATATTTAGCTAGCTAAAGAATTAAACATGTTGATTAAATGCGGTAGGATGACACTCAATCCTTGATACAAATTAATGGAATTACACTGGATTAAACTTTGAAGGGCGTCACATGGGTCACTTTATGAACGCCACAAATTAGTAAAATCACATAAGTGTATCATCATTCAGAATCAGAGTAGGGAAGAAATGTTTTCTAAACAATCTACTGAATATTTACCTCTAAAAGGTCTTTGCAAAAACTCTGAATGCCGAAAATTTTAGCATCATCGATTTGCTTGGTTAGCCTTTTCCTGAGATTCTCCCCATCAGCTAGAGCTCTTTTATATTTATCCTGCAAACAAATACAATATTTAAAAAAACCAAACACAGCAATAGTTAAATACTACTACTTTGCCTAGAAGGAAAAATACTACCTCCAATTCCTGACTTTTCTTGGTAATAATCTCTATGTCTTTGTTCAATTTTTCAATTTCAAGCTTTAATTTTCCCCCACTTTCAGATTCTGTAGAAGATTCTACTTCCTTCTTCAAGGCCTCTCCGGGTGCATCTGTAGAATTTTCACGGTTTATCGTTCGGGTCGTAGTAAAAGTCTGTTGCTTGCTTAACCAACTATAAAAAACAAATAAGCAATTCAAAATTTATGAACACACCAATTGTTTTCAGTGCAACAAGTAACTACGTTTCATAGGATAAACTTCGCATTATTTGGTATATACCATTCTCTAATACGAAGCAATTAGGGAATAATTCACATCATACCTCAGTTTTCCGGAACTACATACACTTGCTGAACATTTTGGGTAGTTTAAACCTAATCGCAAACACAACTGTAAACTTCTCAATGCCATGACGAAATCGACGATAGGAACTACACAAGCACACGGAGACACTCTCCTTTCATCTCCTTTGCTCTCCTTTTATCAACGGAGAATACCGGCAATACGCTTCGTTTTTGCTTGAAAAGAATTGAATCATGAAAATAGGGAAAACTGAATTGAGGTGTCATCCGCGTGTGGTTCGGGCAATGTCACGGTTAGTTAAAGGATTTTAAATAATTAACTGTTTAAAGTTGTCATTTTAGTTTCATCCTGAATATTATTTTAATTTTAGCGTAATTTAGGTTTTCCCCGTAGTACTCTCCCTCGTCCTCGACCCCATCAAAGTTTCGAATGATCAACTGCATGCCGTTGCTTACACCTTATTTTTGGCATAAACCTCTGTAAGAGGAATATTTTAGCTTTTTGTGTTTTATCGAAATGTTCTTTATTCCTGATGTGGTTTAACTGTTATCTTAATGTTGTGTATCTAATCCGGAGAAGCACTTTCTTCTGTGAGTGACAGTGGTACCATTTTTGCCTTTCCTGTTTTTTCTTGACCAGTGTTTGATCACAGTCAGTGGATGCGTAATAATGTCTTGAGTACCCTTCAATGATTAATACGGTGTAATATTAAGTTAACAATCCTGTTAAACAATTTCAGTGGCTCTTTTTGGGATGTCACTATTAAGTTGCTTTACGAAAAGGTGAAAATTGCCAGTTGCCTCTTCATCAGTAATGTGTATATAATTCCTGTGTGTAATTATTTTATTTCGGCTAGAGAGATATTCATCGCATTGTCTTTTATTTCAACCTTAGGCATGAGTGATCTGAACTGAGAGTCTTGGAGTTAGTTAAAAAGGCTCCTAACTACCGCAATGAACAGCCACAGCTTTACTTTAGCTGAACGGTTAATTCCTGCCACTTACCTTCAACAGGCAGCGGCTGCAAAAAAATCCAGAGAGAGTCTCATTAGGCAACTTATTGAACAGGTAATCACATTATCTAAAAAGAGTATTGCCAAAAGGGTAAGGATTTGTAAATGTCATTATATTCTTATCCTTTAAATAAAAAAATACTTAGTATATATATTTAGCATATTTTAAATGGGTGTTACAATATATACTGTTTCAGTGGATGTGGCTAAATTCAAATGATTGATGAAAACTAGCTTTAATATTGCTGTTAATTGTAGAACTTTTCATAATTTACATTCACAAAAAGCTTGAATACTTAGTAGTAGGTACGTCTGTTGAAGTTTCATTTCATCAACTGCATTTTATGTAAACATTCATTCTTATTAAAACTCATTTTGAATGGCTCTGACGTTTCAATGAGTTCCCAACAAAAAAGCCTCAAAACAAGTTTTTTCATTGGCATAACCAATTGTATTATAACTCCATTTATTTTTAAATTGTAGAATTTTATAACACCATTGCAGTTACTTCTCTGTTGCCTTTTTATAAGAACTCTCATACTATGATGCTCATTTTTATTTCGATTTCATCTGCTCAAACTACATAGAGAATATTATTTTGTACAAATCACACAGACTTGTTGCTGTGAGATTTTTCATAGCCATATTCTGCATTATTCACCATTCTTGATTTTATAAATGCTCAGTGGCATAATGTGCCATTGAGCATATGAATATTTAGTTGTCAGTATCATCTTGAAAAATTCTGTGAATGCTTGCACACTTCGTTTCAAGGAATGTTTGACTTCAAATCATAAGTGTTGCTGCATGCCAAAGATTTTTCATGGTGTTTTTGTTGTACCATATGTTGTGTTTGTTGCCACTCTTGTAACTTGCTTTTCTTTCATTCATGGAATTTCCCAAAAGACATTTTCCCAATAACACTATTGAATTTGGGAATTTTAAGGGATCTGGGTGTTCTTTCTATCCTCTTAAGTATGCAAAATTTGTGTGAAACAGTCTGTGATCCTCTCCATTCAGAAGGAAAATTCCCACACCTTCTCCTTCTTGGGTTGATCTGTCTGGTCCTGTGCATCCTTCCTCAGTTGTTATCATTTTAATGTTTGTATCACCAGATTGTGTCCCCTTCTTCCTGTCTTTCCCTCCATTAATCATTTCACCAGGCAGCTATTTCTTAAAATGTGCCCCATCCAGTTCACTTTCCTACTTCTCATAAACCCTATGACAATACTTCTTCTTTAATTTCCTCTCTCTCTCTCTCTCCAACACTTCTTCATTTTTTACCTTTTCATTCCACGGGATCCTTTCCATTCTTCTCCACGAAGTCACATTTCAAATCCTGTTGAGTATTTCTCTTCTCCTTATCGCCCAGGTCCATACAGAATTAAATTCCAAATGAAGCATTTTGAAAATCTTTTCCCTAATTATATACTAATTTTCCTGGCTTTTATTAACTGTTTCACTTTATAGAATGCCATTTTTCCCTGGGTGATTCTAATTTTTATTTTCTCTGTGCAGCTTCCATTTCATGTGATCAGGCTTCCAAGATACGTGAGGGACCCACACCTTATGTCACTCACAATCAGTATAGTTAATGGTTTGTAAATAATTTTAAGATCCAAGTAGAACATTTTGTTGTTTCATACGTAACTATGTGGAATTTGTTCAGCTTATTGATGAGAGGAAAAAGCTTGTTAATTTTTCAGCAAGGTTTTATCTTTCAAAAAGACATGTGTGTTGCACATCTCATCATCTGAAGAGGACTGCGCATTTGTGTGCTTGTACAATTGAGGATGGGGAAAGGGAGAGGAGGGAGAGAGAGAGAGAAAGAAAGAAAGAGAGGGGAGAGGAAGGGTTGGAAACACACTGAAATGGTTGCGACTGGCAAAGCTTGACCAAGCTTTGTAAGACTTGAGAAAAATGCAGAAAAAGTTAGTGTTTTCAACCACAGTGTTGTTACGTGATCTCCTTCCCCATGCCATGCCCACCACTCCAGTTTCACACGCAACTTTGTTGCAACACATGCAAAAAAAAATAAGTGTTGCAATGCAACTTCACTGCTTCGCCAGGTCATAACGTTCCCAAACTGCAAACAAATAAAAAAATAAGTAATAAATCTGTACAAAAACTATACTTTTTGGCATACTTGCTCATTCACACAATAATAATAATAATAATATTTTATTTAACTGTTGGCAAATGCATTCGCATAGCTACGTCAAGAGACATTACACAATAAGGATTACATTACATATTCGCCAGTGAGTCATCCAAAAAGTCATCGACACTAATTACATTTATTTTAAAAAAATTGTTTTACCCTAATAAAGAATAGCTTGATGGCGGTGCAAACTTGGATTATGTACGGCCACCCAATGAAGAGATCAAGTTGTTTGACATTTTTTACAACAACATCCTTTGTTTTTATTAAAAGAGCATAAGAGTTGGGAAGCCCATTGATAAAGGTTTAGTCCAGATAATGTTAGTGTTTAGTGCCAATGAGTGTCTCGATTGTGGTTTTACAGAGGTTTAAAGTTTCGGATTTGCAACAGAAGGCAAAAAAATGGGCACTTTATTTGTTTAGTTTATTCGCTGAGTACTGCATCACAGTGGCGGGAGTTCAGATATAGGCGCTAGTTATATTCGTCCCCTCTCGCCCTCAGCTCTATTTTTTTCCTCCTTCTATTGTATTCTCATCACAAACCCATTATGCCCTGGAGGGTGTGTGTCCTGTATATCCACCTCATTATTCTCTTCCTTATCATACACTCCACATTGACTTGGCTTCCTCTGCTCTTCTCTCTACACTTCCTCGTTCCTAACTCTGTTCGTCCATTTGATATCTTCAGCATTCTCCTCCAGCACACTATGTTTCGAAGGCTTATATTCTTTATTTGGTCTGCTTTTCCAATAAGTGATGGAGATTCAGACGTGATGTTTTGGAATACCGAAAGATTCATGGCGAAATGAAATTGCAACTTTCCACAGAAAAAATTTATTTTGACCCAGGATTTCGGTGTCACTGCACTCAGATACATAATGACATAATGTTGGCTGGAGCCTCCTTATATACATAATAATAATAATAATCTATTCAGTCATAGCATAGCATTACCTATGGTGACTGTCGTCATTTCACAGAATAAGTAAATTACATTTAAACACACATTGAAAAATACATACAACGCAACGATACAAATAGAGAGAAAACTAGATGCGGATCTTATAAGCTGATGCTGGAAAAATCCAAGGAAAAATATTCATTTAGAGAATATAAAGGCCTAGTGAGTAGCCATTTCTCTAAGGTAAC
>WURS02151492.1:0-21739 GCA_011762765.2 Rhinocypha anisoptera
GGGCCCTGTAATTATACGAATCAGGATTCCCTGGTTTTGATTTTATTTACGTAATTAATACCGGCGGCGGTATTGATACGAAAATTAAGTACCTGGTCATCGGACGGAAAATCTACAAGCCAACTACCAAAACGAAGGCCATTTCACAGAAGCTGACTAAGTGAGGCATGTTTCCAGGAAATATTGGAGGGTTTTTCGTTATATTTTCGTAATTCCTCATTTTCTTACTGGATTAAGGTTATATTCACTTCACTTTAATGACATTTTATATTCAAAATCTTACGAATTTTCACGAAAAAAGTCCTACAGAAAAACATAAACATACTAGTACATACACACATTACATAAAGCTAAACAATCACCGTTTGGAGTTAACCAATTAGATTTACGAAACTCATCAAGCTTTTTATTTTTGCTTTACTACTTGGCCAATTTACTCCTTAATATGGCCAAAAAAGCTCATTATTAACCAATGTAACTAAATTAAACAGTTTTACAAAATACAAAGTTTAAGCTGAGACATAGAGATAAGCAGACTTTTCGTGAAAGAAGATGATTAAAAAATAGATACAGGGAGGAAGATCAGAAAGACGTTATGCTTAGTCCTATTAGGTGTTTCAAAATATAAGTAAAGCTTGCAAACAACAAAAAGTTTGTAACAGCATATTTCGGTGAAATCGAAATACTTTTTTATAAAAATCCTATCCACATTAAAATAGCCAACTACGAAGTATGACAAAGAAGAAAATCATAAGTGAATTAGTGTCACAATCACACTTTAGATAAATTATGCTGAACTCCGGTTCTTATTTCAAAAGAAAAATTCACTAGATGGGAAAAATTAGCCCGTTTCCTTGAGTGCCATCTCCTTGCTCGTCGCAAGTTGGAAAGGTATTCCTATAGGAGGCCAGGAAGAAGGGATGAAATGACTCGAGGAAGCGTGCTTCCGGGGAAGCTCCCACGCCAGATACGTCCTGGGGTCAGGAAACTCGCAGGGTAATAAATGCCGCGTAAAGAGCGATTCTGTTTCGCCCGCGGGGAGGATGCGAGGGGAGGAAAGAAGCCAGCCGAAGTGATTCACGGCCTTCCCGTCAACCGAAGGGAAGAAGATTAATTCGTTGCCTCCCGAAGTTTACCTACCGACTCTCCCTGACGTCTTTCAGGAAAGCTTTATTCCAGGAAGTCGATGCGTTGCCGATTAGTTTTATCAATGTCCTGAGCAATTCTTTCGAAAACTTGTCAGCGAAATTTCTCTTCCTGAATGTTTTTTACATTCGAATATTCCATTGGAGGACTACTGTTTGGTTTTCTCGTGAAGTTATAAAGGAAATTTTATTTTTGTTAGTGTGGTTCTAATTAGGACCCATAAATCTGAAGTAACTAAAGCTAAAATGGCAAGCTCTCGAGAAAAATGAATGGACTCTTTAAAAGTAAAAATGACCCTATTAGGGATTCGGGGCGAGTATATTGCTCAAAAGATTCACCTTTAATGTATGCAAAATATCGTATCCCTGGAGAGTTATCCGTAGTTATTGGTTTCCGACCGTCCGGCCTCATCTATCAAGATTCTTCAAACAATGACCTCCATTGCCATAAGCGCAAAAAAAGTTTTCTTCTCCTCATACATTTGCCCCTCATCCATGCAATTTAGTTAAATTTTTTTAACCTCATCAGTAACGATCATTTTCCCTTTACCTCAATGGCGTATTCAAGTCTATTTCCGTCACTATTTTCAAATTCTCATTTATGTCATCACCGCAATCAGCAACTTCACCCAAGCCAATTTCATAAGCGCTAACATTATTTTCCTCTGCAATTATCGGTCCACTTTTAGCTGTCTAAAACAATCATTCTTAATTTTATAATCATTCACCCCTCCTTCTCACTTCAGTATACATTTTTACCATCTCATTGGAGAGGTCACGAACTAAAAAGTGTGGTGTCATTACATGGCTCAACCTATCGCTGCTACGAGGTGTGTTGGCCGACCGCACTCTGTAAGTTTTGCGTCGCGTGTGTCTTTACCACCTGATGCAATGCTTTCTTCAGTTTGGGGCCGCCGGTCGTTCCCTGTGCACATAGTACACCTAATGAAGGATTTACTCTCATGATCTAATTTTCTATTTTCGTTTTAAATAACAGGACCACATAAGATCCCGCGCGTCACCAAATGAATAGAATGCCACACACACTTGTGTATAAAATTTTATGTGAAAATATTGACTGGATGCTACTGATCAGCTAAACTTCTTCCCCTTTGGAAATGAAAGATTATAACTCTGTGATCCAACAGTCTTTTTTTTATTTTGAAACGACCCGATTTTCGTCATTCAATGTCATCGTCAGGTCCCCGAAAGCGTCGAAACCCGGGCCGTTTTAAAATAAAAAAAAGACTGTAATCACAAGTTTTTATAGTCTTTCATCTCCAATATGGATTGATTCCGCCAAGTTACGCCTGAAACCACCAATTCTTCCCCTTTTATCCTATTTGGGAGCCTTTGTCCAGGACTTGGTTGTATGAGCTCTTTAACTGTATCGCGCCTCTCTCTTTACACGCGTATGCTAATCCATCTTCGACTTTTCATTGTCTTCGACTCTTTCGATACACCCTCATTCATTTCCACGTTCCTTTTTCTTCTTAATATTTCCGTCTTTCAATATGGATTCCTTCCCCCTTCTTGCCATGATTCCCGCTATCATGGTATTATATAGTGTATCTTATCTCCTTTCGTTTTTTTCTTGTTTCCCTTTTCTTATTTGTTGTGAGTCCAATCTTACTAGACGTGAAACAATATATAATTATAAATTATTGTTTCATTATGCAACTTCACTACTTCACGGTCTTCTCAGTGAATTTTGTTCTAATTACTTTTAGGACGTTTACTAAGTTCAACCTCATTGGCCGCATACTGTTTCCGTAACAAGTGTGATAAATAAATAAACAAAAATAATTATTGTTGCATAAAATCTATTTATTTTCTGTTTTTTTTTCTTTTTTCTCCTCCGAGAGAATTTGTTTACGGGTATAAAAAAAGAGACCGATCGTTAAATGCTCCCTTTGTTTTATATTAGCCAGGTTTTTCGGGAAGTGGCATGAGATCGGGCAGAGAGAGAAGAGGGCTAATTCCTACGAATGAGGCCTGAAAGAGTGTTATTTTTTTATAGGCCACGAAAATTGCGTCATCTTGCTCCAAAGTCCCTTCCCAACTCCTTGTGCTCCCCTACCTTGCCTGGTTTACGTGTTTTAAGGGCGACCATAAATTTCATTCTAATTTGAAAAGGAGTTACCGCATTGCAGTCGCAGCTTGGCTCTTTCGAGTGACCGCGTGAAAGTTTCTTTGAGACAATAGAAAGAATACGATCCGAAAGGAAGGTGTAACGAGTCTCCCAGCCCTTTGATGGGGGGGACAGTCGTGTGGTTTTAATTGCGTTATGGGCTTCAACCACACGTCCATGCCAATTGGCCACCTGCGATATCCCCGTTGTCGCGAGGGGGAACTTGCTCCCGCCATGCTCCAAAGGTGGTGGTGTCCCCCTTAACCCATCCCCTTTTGTGATCCCCGCATCGTCTGAGTCATCGCTGAATCGGCCGGCGCTAATTTAGCTCCTACCCATGCGAGGGTTGAATTACACGTCTGGACCCATTGAGTAAACCCCGTCGAGACTCAACGCATGGAATGTGAAAAATCAGCGAATTATCGTGAAAACAGTTTGTTTGGATGCATATTTCTCGCTTGAACAAAAAAATAATCCGGTCGAAAAATAAAATATTCGAGTTCCGTTCCATTTTTTGTTGTGTTTGAAAACTGAGAATTAAGTCTGTGTACAATTCCGATGCCACAAGAACTGATTGAAGTAATCAGTTATAAGTCGATTACTGTGAAATATTTGGAGGATACGCATACAAGTCGCAATGGGCCAGTGCTAATACGTTAACACAAACTATTTAAAGGTACGCAGTGCATTCTTAGTGCAATATGAATATAAATTAATCGATTCAATCTGAAGACTCCTCTTTATAAACTGTTCGCCCAGTGTACCGTTTAATGCAAGTTTTTGACTGCTCTTTTCGCTTCCCATCTGTCGTAATAATTATATGGCTTTATTAGGGCGAGATTGAGGCTGAAAGATTGCCTTCTTCCGCCTTAAACCCTATCATCACTCTAACCGAACGACCTCACGTTTCCTTCCGTGAAAATTAATTGCGACTAAGTGGCAAAGGGCGATTAATAACTCGCTGTATGCAATAAATCATCTGTGGTCCTCGACCAAGCTTCTCCCACCCTCTGAGATTATCGTCCTCATCCATCTCCACCGTAGGGATATATGAAAGATTGCTTGATTTGATCTGATTTCAAAAATTCCCATACTTCCTAGCTTCTCCTCCGACAGTAAGTAATCATCAGGGAATTTCCTACATAAAAGTTAGAACATATATAAAGATGATTAATAACATGTTGAATTATATAAAAAGCCTTATTGGTACCCTCGTGGATGACATTACATTTATTTTCTTATTACACTTATTCTCTTTCTGATCTTCCGAGATCTTGAACCTTGACTTCTGCCAACGTATTAAATCAGGTCATTACACGAACATATAGTACACACACATATATATAGAAGAGCCTTTTTGATGCAGTACATATGTAAATTTCATTTCACTACATGCCTAATGCAACTGATTGAAATCGGCGGTTAAATAGAACCTTTCACGCCAACGTCGACATATTGTCCAAAGTTATCACTACAAGTTACGAAAATCCCCACGTGAGTGAGTTCCCTACGACATAGAACATGTATTACGTATATACTAGAGTTACAGACATGTAACGTGTAAAATCACAAGCAAAAACACGATGTAATGCTCTATCCGAATGTGAAACACATTTTGATTGACATTTTTTTCAACATATATTGTCTTTTCCAACACAAACGTGTCACACAAAACGTACTTTCACAAATAAACATGCCAAGCAGGGCATTCAAAACTTCATTATCACTTGGAAAAAAATACAGAAATCTCACCTTCACCAGCGATTTCAGTCCCAAGAAGAGTTCCAGCATGGTAAGCTCCCGCTCTAAAGACCTCCAGCCCTCGCTTCGACGCCTCCCGACAGCTGTGCCCCGGGAAAGCAAAATATGTGTCTACACCCGAGAAACCACGGGTCCCGCGCTCAAAATTTTTGGCGGGCCAAAAAGGCACCGCCGGAGCAGTGGATAAGCGCCAATTTCGAGGTCACACGTTAATGAGAGACGAATTTTTACGATGCGTACCAACCTCGGCTACTGCCACATTCATGCTAAAATAAACCTACTCCGTCTGAGAACAAAAGCTGCGCAGGATATGAAGGAAGTGTATTTTATTTTCCCTGAACCCGCGTGGTGATTTTAACAGTTAGAAGATGGCATCTGACCTTAAACATTGTGGAAGCAACTCATGAGCAAAGAAACACTCTTGAATCCCAAATAGAAAGTTTTTTCGCGCAACCTTAGTTTCAGACGTCATCATCACACTGATGATGACGTCTGAAACTGCCTTCGAAACGTGATTTGTGGGTGGTAAATTTTCCAAGTGGAATGACAAAAGAATTCGACCAGCTTTGAACACCTAATGGAACTCAGCTTCGAAATGTTCACTGAACGCCGGGTGCACAATTGAATTCAAAATTATTCTTTCGCTAAGGTTGTGTAGTTCACTCCATTAATGATTTCTAATAAATTGAATATATTGTTTATAAAATCATTGAATAAGTAATTCCCCAATAATACTCGTATTTGTACAAACAAAAACCTTGTGCGGTCCATGGGTTCTCTAACGGGTTTTAGTTAAAGTTTAAGAAAATTACTTAAATCCCATTAAAAATAGAAAAAATAATCACGAAATGATATCGTGTGCTATTTCCATAATAACAAATGTGAGGCTACGTGCTCATCGGAGATACTTCCAGCCCAAACGATTCAATTGGCGTGGGTTAATTGATTAGTCGGAAAGGATTTAGTCCTTTCTGACAGTTGACTTGACCATCTTCATGCATATTTGTTGTAAAGTGAGTCGGATACTAATATTCTCTTTTTTGAAACCAGAGAGACCTTCATCCAAGTAATTAGCCAGAAAAGCACCAAATCCTTGTCTTTTTCGTAGCAGATGAAGATATTTTTACTGCATATTGTATTTGTCATTGATTTAATGATTTAGCTTGTTTCGAATTCCATAGTAATTTACGACTCCTACCTTGATGATTTTAACATGAAATGCGTTTACACATTAGCCGAGATTGGCATACCAGGCTTATCCACTACGCTCGCCGACGGCGCGATTTTGTATGTTCTGGAAAATAATATATATTCGACTCATACTGGTAATCTGTACTCTAATAGTCTACTGATATTATAAATTCAACCTGGGCCCTTATGAAATGTGTGTGTGAACTTCATTTATTCAAAATATTATTTCAGAGCTTCACTCCAATCTTACATCGTATATTGCGGAGACATTTATATTTCCCGCTCCCCAACATCCATTTGCTGTTGTTGTGCTTTCTAGACTTCTCGATTTTGTCCTCAGGTCCGTCTCTTTTCCGAACATGATAATCAAGACCCAGATGACTTACATCATCAATAGCCTGATACATGGTACTGTAATCGATCACGCCAAAAATCAGTCGAGAAATAGTTTTCATTTTACGTGGTGGTCGGCACATAAATTGATTTGCAACACTTGGATTCGATGAGTAGGTAGATATGCACAATAGAGATATGGAAGAATCGCTAAGTATAATCTTCTAAGATGAACTAATGAGCTAGAGTGGTAATGAGCAATGCAGAGTATTATTTTTTTATTTAGCGTACGTCGACGTATTTTGCCATTTAGCACCCCTCATATCAAAGAAAAACTAGACTCAACTAGACTAACCAAACACCCATCCCCGTGGCGTGACTCGAACCCGCGACCTATGGGTTAGACCGCGAGAATGAAACCCACCAGGTTAACTCTGAGGAGGGGAATAAACAGTTTATTGTTCAAATGACCGATCATCTGACTCACTTCGTCAAATTCGTATTAAACAGTAGAAACTACTTTCTGTTTAAAGTCTTTTCAGCAAAGTGCCTGAGGTAATTTTCCTTGCGGTATTTTTTCACAGGCTGTCAGTATTTTATGCCGTTTTCAGCAAAGTGATTCGACAACATAACTACGTACGTAAATAAAGGAATTTAGCTAGTATTTTTAACGTTTTTTCTTGCTAAACGTAAAACCATTTCTGATCCTCATTTTATATACGTGTATATATGGCAAGCATAATTCATTATTCTGCGAGTGAACGGAAGAAACAAACTTCTTTATATGAAAATGAATATTGTCATCATTCATATGAGACTTGCATAAGGTCTTGACCTGTCTATTACCGTCAATTACCGTGAATAAAGTCCAAATAGCGTGTCAACGGCCAGTTACCTTCTTTCTACAAATGGATTTCGTCATGCGTGAAAATACGTAAATAATTTAGAAGGGGAAGAGTTCCCGTTTGGACCTTGCATATTGAAACGGTATTTGTTGTTGTTTTCATGTATGTTTGTAGTAGGAAGTCTAACACTATCCTGCATGTTGGGGATGTCGTTCTGCTATTTTTTGCATGCGGGTTGCTTCATTCAGAGTGTAATGTGTCTCTTAACATTTGCAATTGAGAGTGCATGTGAATGTTTGGTGGTGGCTCATCCCCTACCACAAGCCCTTGCAGCGGTCTGCAGGGCATTATGTATAAGTAAAAGTAGTCCCAAAATTAAATTACATATGAAAGTCTTTTGAAAACGTGTTACCATGCATTGGTATTAGAAATTATTTTTCGAAAATCGTCTTGAAATATAGCCAATTTTTGACTTTCGAAAATCCTGGATTTTTTTATGCATTCTTTGACGATTCTTCAACAATATGAAAATATTCACCATTTTCAGGTGTAGCGTCAAGGAGGGGCCAGGAAACAAAAAGTGACAAAAATAGTTTTTATTAGGAAATAAAAGTATTAGAGGACATTTGATGCGGTGAAAATATGTTAATGACTCTATAGGGGTAGCGCGTATTAAAGCAAAATATATATTTGTATTGTAGAGTTGTTTAAACCTCTAAGTCAACAAATGTCAAAACATATCTGAATTCCGAATGCACCGCTCCCTCCCCGTTTCTGCTTAAGTGGCCGATGTTTGAATAGTGACTCCCTATTCTACCTCTGCATCATTTTCTTATTGGTATTCTCCGAACATTTTTTCTGGTATTCCTGGCACATATAGCCATAGATACGGTTTTACACTGACTGAAAATTGAATCTCACAATGAATCGAAAAGAATACCTTATATTTTTTGTAGTTGAATTATATTTAACTGGTACGAGTTTAATTATGAAATCAAGACCATTTGGTAACATGAAAATCTCATTCTCATTTCAGTTCCATTTCTTTATTCTCAGATAATTTTTTTCCTTTAATGTATATGAATGTTAAATTTTTAGTCCCAGCAAATATCTCCAACCGCAGCGTTCGCTTATAAAATAAAATAGACACTTTACAAACTTTTGCCAGAGATCTCTCTAAAAACATTTCAAGATAAATACCTATGTCATTGATCTAATAGTTTGTTTTTTCGTCTTAAAAGTTAGTGTTAGGTAGTTAATTTCTTTAAGTATTAGGTATCCCGTCTTATTACCTGGTAAGAATTAGTTTTACTTCGGAATATGGCAAAAAATTGTAATTTATTTCTTAATTATTTCCTTTTATTACTCTGTACTTGCGTAAAACTATCATTTCAGTATTCACCCATTGACTTGATATGGATATCTATCGCGATAAATATATTTAGATTGGATCCTAACCACTACCACTAATCCTGTTTTCATGCCATAAAGTGTTCTGAAGTTCCATTCTGAAATAGGGAACATGTCTAAGTCTTGTCTTTAAGTTGAAATCTTGTTGAACACTCATCTCTTACACGAAACGGAAAGACCCATATTGTCACCAGTTAAGATTTCCTAAATAAATTTTTAGAAATTCTGAAAAAATATCCGTGTGATATTAGATTCATTAAAAATGTTCGTCGTTATGCATCCATGGAAAGACTAAGGTATTTCTCTCTATTTTTACACAAAGATGTTGCAAATAACTTGCACCGCCTCCTCTTTAAAGGGTGGTCTCTCTTTACATAGGTTCGTCAACTGTCTCTTCCTCATTTTCCTTCTTATCGGAATGCGCATGAAGCCTAAAAGACAACGCGAGTGACAAATACTATAAATACCTGCAGTAAATTTAAATTTTAAAACGTAAACTCGTATTGTTGCTTTTAATTCAAAAAACAACGAACCGAATCTGTTGATTTCTGCACAACTAACGTGAACAGAAGAATGGCGAAAAACTCCATTTAAAAATATCGCATTTTAAACTAAGATACCTTTCCGCTCTCTCTAGAATGAAATTTTCACCAAAGTCTTTTCGTTTCCATTTCCCTGCACCTTGAATACAGTCAGTCATCATGTACTGGCTCGGGTGGGAGGGAGGGAGAGATCGGGTCGCCTCGGGAAACAAATGCACCTCGTTATCTTGTCGTTACCCCAACCACTCAGATCCCTCCTCCGCGCCACCTCTTGGCCCGAAACCCTAGATCTACGATAAACATCACACTCCTTGGCTTTAATTCCACGTTAGAGACCAGGGGAACAAAACAGTTTTGTAAACAAAAGCTCAATCAACAGATTGTATCCTTCGGGCTTTTATGGGATGCCATAAAAATCTTTCGCGGCTCTAATACGTATTCGACTTCATTTGCTTTTGAATTGCGTGGAATCTTTCCGATTCGTTGCAATGCATCACTGATGGCTGTCTTTATTATGAAAGTTTCAAGTCTTGCCAAGAACTAGTCTCTTCAAAATCTGTGTCTTAGACATGCTTTCTATAAGGGATGAGGAAAATTATTTGCGTTACTTTAGATATATCAAGATTTTTTGCAATTGCCCTTTAATCTAGAAAATTTATCTTAAAGGAATATTTTAACATTGTTACAAACAGTGTTTCAGTGCAAGTGATTTCATAAGTTTCCGCAACTCACGCGGTACTTGAAAATCTTGACTTAAATTCAATTAAATCAATAACATAGGAGCATTCTGAACATATGCTTCTAATACATATAGTGAGAGAAATTAGTAGAGAGTTTGAAGTTGTCTCCGATTAAATGGCTAAGCTTAGAAGACAGCGAGAATTATTCCTACTGTAAAAATTATTACATGTTGTATTTAGAATACATATTGTCCCCTTTGTAACATGTATTTTCCACTAAAATTGTAAAAACGTTGCAAATTGATTAAAAATTTTACTACGGCAATATTTTACTAAAATGGAATATTTTAGTAAGATATTACCTGCAAAATTAGTCCTTTTTCATGAGGTTTATTTATTTCTTTATTTTCAATCACCCCCACTAAGAGGCCAATTACAGTGGGTACTATAATTTTTTTTAATAACAAGGATGAAACACACATCCATGTCATAGGTTGAGATTTTTAAAAATCCACATTTGGATTTGAACCCGCGACCTCCGAATTGGCAGACCAGGACGTTACCCCGCCGCCACCGAGGCCGTCAAGGTTGTGTTATTCCAACTAGAGTCACTACAAATACGTTGAAATTTAAAAGTTATCTATTTCTTATACATTTGACAAGTGTAAACGAAGTACACAATATATTGGTATAATTTTACTTTAGTTATAATTATTCCAAAACATCTATCCCTTCATTTTATTTCCATTCATTACATTTCGCAAACTAAGATATCTTCATTTGACAAACTTGCTGCAATGCGCATAATTGGCTTAAAATACTCTATATTTGTAAGTATTCAGTTTATATATATATATATATATTAGTGCACAAATTTTTCTTTGTAAATTAACTCGCGCCATTTACTTTTCCACAATATGATCAAGCCAATTTAAGATTATACAAAAAATATGTAAAAAGTTTGATTTTTTGTAACAATCGGCACCTCTAAAGAGAGTGTATATCAGCTTAGTTTAACGTAATCCTCACGCTGGGGTGGAGGTCGGGGCCGGCAGGAGGTCAAAGGGAGATCATTCGGGACCGTCACGGTGGAGTTCGTGTACACGCATGTCTTTCACTCATCAAAAGAGACCTTAGTTACACGACCCTGCAAAACAATACGATGTCACTCACTAAAGCTATATATATATATATATATACACACATACATATATATATATATAATATATGAGAAAATACGCCATAGGCTGTAAATATTATCTGGGATAGGAATTGGGAAAAACAGGATAGGAAAACATATAAGACGAACACAAGGGAATAGTATATTTCACGGAAAAAATATGCCACGACCGGATCGAACCCGGGACCTCCCGATTACATGTCGCTAAAGCTACTCTAATATGTTTATTTGTAATCATATCTATCTCAATGTATACTCCCTTGTCGCACAGGCGAAATTTCAGAGGTGGCGTAGTTTATCCTAAATTTGTTGGACTTTGCATTCGCAAATTTAATGGACTATGCATTCGTTACATTAATCAAAATATCATTAGTGGACGAAAGACACTTAAGAATTTTACAATAAAACTACACAAGCCAAAATTTTTTAGGGTTCATAGTTTTTATTAAATATTTAACACGTAACTGTGGTGAGACTGTAAATGTACCTCTCTCAGGGTTATCAATAAGAAAAAAAGCCGTCAGATGAACTTGAATTGGGGAAACTTTACTGTTGCTTGATGAATGCGTAAAATATTCATAAATACCTTTGCCAGTCCCTTTATTGATGCTAAAATTCCAAGCATCACGCCTACTCCGTGTAAAACTTCCGGTCTCTTCCTCTCAACTGACTGAAGAGTTTATTGGGAGTGAGTCACATTTCTTCGACTGTCACCCGGTGAAGAAGTGAGCCTTATCCCTTCTATAAAGATATCAGCCCCCCTTTTATCGCTGAAATTCTTTGGAAGCATAACATTGAGTTCCTTTATTCTCTCGAAGATTTGTTCAGAGTGAATTCGGAAGATAGCGCTGAAATGCTGGTATATTGATTGTGAGATTCAGTCAGTGACCATAGGGGAACTAGAATAAGTTTATAATGTACTTAATTTTGATATACTTATTGATCACGTCATTGAGATATTTTTCGTGGATTTTTTCTCAATTTCCTTGATTCACAAGTTGGTGAGGATAATGCCGTCAAATGAGCGACCCCTTGTAAAATGCTTATGCTTATTCCTCTGCAGTTTCCACTACCTATTCCAAGAGTTAATACTTGATAGATGACAAAAGACCTATTTCTTTAGAAATAATTACCTCTATCACAGCTTTTTGAAGAGGTGTACACTGCGTTATACATGAAAATGCACAAAAAGCTTCAGTTTATGACCCTTCATTACTTTTCAAGAATCAATAGCTGAAGATTATTCTTTCAGTGAAACTGAAACCTTACGATGATTCTTCAGTGCGTCTTTGAAACGGGACGCATTTATGAACCGTGGAACTTATATGTAAGTTGTTTGTTGCGGTTTTTAAAATAATTTTTCTCTATAGAACTTTTTTCCGACAAATAATAAATTATTCAGTTCCAGTCATTCGTTGCAGTTCCTTAAATGTTTCTTCGCATATATTGGGTTCCATGACGTTAAATTCTAAAATCGTGATTACTATTTTAGTATCCAAAGCGTTAATTATGTAAATAAATGATTGCGTTGCAAGCGTTGATGGCCCACGAGAAATATTGTAGCATGCGCCTAAAAGTCATGTCCCATTATTATGAGATTCAATGCTTGTCGGGACTACTAAAATGACAGACGTTACACGACTTTTGGTATTATTCAGTGACACCGCAGTCCATGCAACTCGTCAAGTCAAAAAAGGACGACGAATTTTGTTGTGACTATGGACTGTTAATTTTTTCTTTGTTTCATAATCATTCTATGTGTGTTTGATTGATACCAGCTTTAGTACTCCATTACGTGGTCATAGTTTGAACTATTAGGTCTTTAAATCCATCCTTCGATGGTTACAAGATCCCCCCTAAACAGCATAAACATTAATGACACATTTATTTTAATAATTCTTATGTTAAATACGAAATTTTAAATCAGTACTACTGTATGATCTATCACTGATCGGCCACCACATATCTGCCAACAACTACGATACAAAAGTAGATCAGAGATCAATTTTTGACACCTCGCAGAGAAGCGATCTCTTAGGTGATTTTAAGAATGCGTTTGGATAATGGTTCAGTCTTGTTGGAAATACAATGAATGTCTTTCAGTCCAAGGTGAATTTTCGATTTGGGGGAAATTTGTATAACAGCAGGTACATTGAAAGCACTGGGTATTTTTCAATACAATTCTGTTTGCTTTTAAATTTGTGTATTAAAGACTGGCTTATTTAAGAAATCGTTAAAATATAACGTTGAACCAGGGGCTGAACGTACAACTGAATGGGGCTGTCTATGAAAGAATAATCTAATGGTTAGGGACATAAATATATCATCCGTATTCGATCTAATGTGTCAATTCTCAATGATACCCCTGTAACCGTAACTTTTAGAAACAATTCGCGGCGCCGCCAGAATGAAAAAATTGATATTTTATCCCAAAATTGATTTTTTGTATTATTATCGAGTTCTTTGGCAATACTAGGTTCAAATAATTCATGTTCAAAAGAAATTAAATTTTTATTAGTGTATTTTCCTGTGATAAAATGAAAAATAAAAATAACGTGTAACTGAAACATAAACTGTAAAATATTTGAATCCTCGCCGGTCTTACAAAATTAACAACACAATGAATGAATAATATTTAAAACCCTATTCCGCATGAGTTTTTGAAGTTACCCTGTATCTACACTTATGGCTCTGAATTTCTGTGGCGTTCATTTCGAAAAATTCAAGCTTTACAGGAAGGAGCTATGAGCAAGAAGATTAATTTGCAAAGCTAGAAGCTATTGTTGTATTATGTATAAACTTGTGTAATAATAAAGTTGAAATTAATAGTAATTATTGGAAAAATATATTTAATGTCTATTAAAAAATAATATTTACTTACTCTTATAACCGTTTAATTTAAAATATTTACCATTGTTAAAATAGATATGCAAGGATAGTAAATAATAGAAATTAATGAAGAACTTAAATGCTCCTGTGGGTCATATAGTGACGACGACTTTCACATGAGAGCTTGACTGCAGAAATACGTAAAAAAAGAGCACCCAATACAGCTAGGGATTAAACTTTGAAAGCGGTTCCCAAGAAGGAGCAATTTTCTTAAATTAGGGTATATGTTGATTACAAAATTGAATTACTTTATTATCAATTTCGAAAACATTAACATAAAACACAGGTATATTAATATGCGATTGTTATCAAAACAATTTTCGTTCAATAACAAACAGGAAGTGAAATATGCTCAAAGCAATAAATAATGCTATGAATAGCACTCGAAAGAAATTACATCTAAGAAAACCACTACGATCGGTACCACCTGCAGGTCGGGTTTACCCGTGCATAACGCGCTCGCCGACTTTTTTTTTCGAGGTGGTGCGGAAAATCCCCGAGGGCATGGGTGTTGTGTTTTTTCAAAAGAGTTTATTCTTTGATTTGGAGAGGTGCAAAATGACCTTTTCCGTCGATACACCCTATGACACAAAAATTCTACTTGGTACTTCACCAAACAGCAATTTGAATTTCTCCCTGACTATAGTAGGTGTATGCAATCGCTGTGAAGTTTAAATATTTTTCACGTATTACTGTATTATAAAAAAATACTAGTTCAACCTCTTTCAAAACTTTAATTTCAAAGTTTTTTTTCTGTAATAAGGAAGTTCAAGGAAAAACGATACCACATTCTCCTGAAATTTGGCTCAAATCCATCACTCTGATTCATTCCTCTCCTTTTCAGAGAATTTTTTTCAAATTGAATGTATGTTTCAATATTTCTCCTTTTTTAAAGAATGAATCGCCCAATACTTTGTCAATTATGATTAATATGATACAATCCAATTATTATATGACTATGATCATAAGATATTAATTCTTTGTCCCAACACCTGGCCTTGAGAATGATTTAAATCTTTGTGCGGTCAAATCTATATAACTTTGAGTTGTCCCCGCATCAATACTTTTAAAGACAAAATTTACCCTGCTCCTCCATGAACACTTTGATAAAAATAAAGAGGCTAAGCGAGGAAGCAATAAATAGTTCCCAATTTAAGATTGTTTATTTTGTTTATATATCTATAAAGGTATTTAAAACTATTTTCTTTTTTAAGTTAGTAGGTATACTAATTATGTCGGAAGAAAAGTTATTTTTCATGTCAGCCTCGACCGTCCTTAAAAAACATAACCGGTTTCATCACAGCGAAAACAGGGAGATTCCAGTCAAATACACTTTATTAGATGAAAATAGATAAATCTTCATGGTTAGACATAGATATGGGAACAGTGTTGTAAATTGCGACAACTTTCCGGGAGAGGTCGTAAAGTCAGGTCACTATGATCTCTCAGGTCATGATGAATTTTAATATCAATTTCAAAGGGATTAAAAGGTTAGAAGATTGGAAAGTTGACACATATAAGCTTTTACTGGAAAAGTCGAGAAATTTATTATGAATCAGTTGTTACACTTCTGAAAGAGATTATAAAATAAAGAATAGTGGAACAAATTTGAGGAGTTCTTTTTAACGGGTTAAAATCAGATGAAAGTAATAAGAAGGGTGAACAAGACCAGAATTAAGACCCCATGAGTTACGGATAAAATGTTTAGGAATAGGACAGAGAGGCGAGAATGGAAAAATGTCAGTAAGTAGGATGGGAGAAGGAAGTATGGAGAGACAAATAATAAACTCAGGTGAGAGACTGATAATGCGAATGAGACTTAGTGGAAAGAGTTCATTACTGGAAAAGTATTGGAATACTTGTGTAGAGAAAATGACAGTGGTTAAAGCTCAGAAAAACGATTTTTCAGTCCTATAATTAGCATTTTTATAATTTTTCATCAGAGCAAAGGAGGTTTCCCTATTTTTCCAATGCCTGTTCATCTAGTTTTATTCAAGGATTAGATATAAATAGCCAGAATAAGGAGGCGAATAATAAATTGCTAGAAATGGATATTCTCTTATGTTTTTTTCCGCGTCACTGTATATATAACGAAATGTTTCCCCCTCACTTGGTCCGTTTTCAGTCCCTTAATCTCACATGTAACATTATCCTCGTAGTTTTATTTAAATTTATCTAAAATTACCTACACACTGAATTAAGCTATATAAATCACAGTACTCAGATTTAAGAGAATTTCACGCATATATTCTCTGCGGGAAACCTCTTGATTTAATTTATTAATGGCCAAAATTTTTAAAATATATATTCAGTTTATTAATTTGTCAACGTTTCAGGATTTGACTGACCGGTGTCTCTCAGTACTTGAATTGAAAACGATCATATTAAAGGCAGAATACTCAGACACGGCGATGTTTGGGGCAATTATATTTGTGAAAGGACCGTTATATACATTACTTTAACAACTTTTCGGAGAACGTTTCATTCTGGCCTTTTTGTGCTTGAATTTGAACTTCTTATCGTATGAAAACACTGGAATACATGCATAGCTTCGGACAAAATCTTTTTTATTGGCTCTAATGTCCAGAAAATAAAGTAAGATGAGATCAAAATGTTACCACCGTCCGAATGAATAGACCATTCCATAATTTTGGAATTATCGAACAGCTAAAATTTGTTCAATTCTGGCGTTAGAATTCTATTAGTGTCCGGACATGTATTTCCTTTTGTCATTGATATTGTTTGAATGTAAATAGTTTCTCCCGTGTGAATTACTGCTAATAGATGCATGTAAGCATTCACGCTTGGTGATGGTTCACCCACCCCCTTCCGCACGCCCTTACGGCGGCTTGCGTGGAACGTTTTTATATACGATATATTCAGTTTATCAATTTTTTAACGTTTCAGGATTTGACTGAAATATATATTACGTAGAAATAGACGTTTTAAAAATCTACTGATTAAAATGAATCCTTAATATTACAGGAATTAATTTTTCTTCATTATTAGAAATTTGTGCTTTAAAAATGTGCCACAAAGCAAATTTCATTTTCTAAGTCTAATATTTAATGATAATGGAAATATCTTTGGCTATAGCATTCAAAGCTGCAAGTTGAACTCAAATCATTCTCAAATTCCAATTAATTGCTAAGATTTATTGCATAAATTCGCAATTTTATTCAAGAAGGAATACCGCAACAGAACCGAGGAGCAAATAAAGGTGTATGTACACCATTCCGGTCACCATTTCACGTGCGCGAGATAGATATATTATATGGGCCCCGCGGGAGTAGAGCTCGATTGAGATACAATATGAACGATGAAAATGGAGCTACAATAGCCACACAGGAGCATCTGCATAAAAATATGATTTATAAATAATTGTAATGCGGGAGAATTGACTTTTTTGAATGAATTATCAGGATTCCAAGCTATTCAAGCATCCAAGGATTCCGTATAACGGTCACGACGAGGGGGTATTTAATCAGGAACTGATATAGAAGAAATCTTGTTAAGTGTGTGTCAAACCACGCAATACGATATTTGACAAACAATTTATCACAAGAATCATAATGAAAAAGTTTAGAAACATTAATGCTTTTGGAGTATAAAATGATGCAACCGAAAACATAATTTTTAAATGTTTATTTTTAGTTAAAAAGCAAAGCAATAGGTATCAACTACTTGAGAAAAAGTTTTTTTTAAGTCATTAATTCGTTTCAACCACTCCGTAGTAGAACAATCAGAGGATAAGAGACGATTTTACTTTGTGATATAAGTTAGAAATAATAAAAAAATTTACACTATCTTCTGATTTGATCCTCGACAGAGGTTTTTCAAAAACATATCCCCAATCAGTAACTGGATGCTCTGCCCACAAGCCTACCAGATCTCTAATTCTTGGATTCATACTCAAGTTCGCATGTGGCAGAGGGATACATCAAACAGCAGTCTCAGTAATTATGTGAAAGCAAATAGGATTATCAGATTATAGAGGACTGGTAAAACCGATCCGGAGTGTGTAAGGGAGATAATTGTAACCAAACCCCTTGGGGAATACCTATAGCAGACATCCCTCAGAGCCCTGAAAGAGAAACAAGTTAATTCGTAGAATTATGGCCCTGAAATATGCATATGTACACATACCTCAGTCTTCAACCCTACGGTCCGTTTTGTAGTAGAGGATAGAGATAGCCTATAATAATGTTAATCACAACGGCGAGTGAAAATTCATGCATCAATACAATAAGTAAATGGCTATCCTATTAAAAATATCATTACCCCAAACATCGCCATGTTATATGTATTCTGCCTTTAACATGACCTTTTTTAAGTAATTCAAGTATTAAAGTTCACTGTGGAGGCCGTCACTTGGTGGAATTCCATGATAGAGTGATGATTTTTTAAATAATTATTATATTTCCACAAAATATACAAAACCCGACCGATTTCGGCGATGATCGCCATCATCTGACCAGACGATGGCGATCATCACCGAAACTGATCGTGTTTTGTATCTTTTGTGGAAATATAATAGTTATTAACAAAAACCATCACTCTAATTCAAGTATTGATAGCCAACGGTCAGTCAAACTCTGAAACATTGTCAATTCACCCTTATTATGACATTAACACCAATATAAACTGAATATATATCATAATTTTTCTTGGCCTTTAATAAATTCAATCGAGAGGTTTCCCGCAGAGAATATGTGCACGAAAACATTACAGAAGGCGCATATCATTTGTGTTGGCAAATATATTCTTATTTTTTTATGTATGCTAGGAGATATTATGGCCCGTTTGAGAATCCTTTTTAGCTCTATTCTTGAGTTAATTAATCTTCAATCTCTAGCAAGATGATCTTGAGATTGCTTTGAGATCTCTCAACATATCGTATTATTGCATTCTATGTCAATTTTCTTGGCCTCCCAAATCACGATTGAGAGGGAGAAAATTACGGCACTTTAGTATTTCTAAGTAGTTTTTATCATTCGGTATTGTTGAATTATCCCATCAAATTATTTCCAAGAAAAAATTCTGACTAATGCAGTGGTAATTATGTTTCAACAGTGTTGTCTGAACGGAATACATTCTTGTCAAATACCCAAAACGGTTTGAGAGATAGAATTACGGACTATGTGTTGCTACATATGAGAATATCCACGTGTTCGGTAATTCATCTAGTGGTAGGATGTAATAACAAGGAGACTTATCCAAAGTAAATTAATGATCATTTATCCTAATTTACATAATACATCATGGTGTATACTCACAATGATCTATATGCGTCACTGTCATCTTTAAGGATATCTTTCATTAATATATTTCCCAGCTGACATAATAGTATTATATAAGCATACTGATAAAAGTTTGAGTGTGTAATGAAAAACGACCGTATTAGTATATATTCATTAAAACTTTATTTCCTAACTTCCAATGATTAACTCTTATTTTACATTGAAGTCATCAAAATACCTTGCTCCTCATTATCGTATAACGCGATGGCAACGAAGGCGCCTTTTACAAAGCAACAGTCGTCTCAGACATTCCCTTCGATGCTTAAATGTCAAAACTTAAATGTTCAACCATTTAAAACTTTCCATAAAATACGGAATAGTTGGGTTTCGCGCCAAATGGGAAATACAATTTTAACTTGGACGGGTTTTTTCAAGTATCGCTACCCAAATGGAGCACAGCAGCGTAAATTGACATTTGGGTAAACACATTCATGATGCTTGGGAAGAATGGCCAAACGTCCTATATAATTCTTTAGCATTCTAGTGTTTTTCTTGGCTTCATTGACAATGCTTTCGCTCACTTGAAGTTAGGTTATTCTGCACGGCTATTTCTGGGTCGAAAGCTTTGAAAAGGAATTGTCTCGGTTAGCGGGTAAGCCCAACTCTTTTGCGGAGTGACAGCAACCCTTCTTAACATTTCTGCACCGTGGGTTGTCGAGTAGGCAGGGGTAGAGCCTGTGTTCATTTCTCATGGATTTCCTAACTGGACTGGCATTGTAGGACTGTTCGAATTTGTTTGATAGTTTCTGTATTTCGCGATTTTTTGCATGAATTTGGAGCAACATTTACTGAAGTAAAACACTATTATTGTGTCATGGAGTAAACGATACCTGCTTCAGAAATAACCCACAGAGAGCTGAGATTCTGTTACAAGTGGCTTGCGAAATCATACATTATTCTAAAAACTATGCAAATTCTTTCATTTGCTTTCATAACATAAAAATGAACTTTATATTTTCATTATTTGAAGCATTATCTTTACTTAAATATCCTATTTAGTGGACATTTTGTTAATTAAACTTATTATTCGACACTGTCTAACGCAAAACTTTATGGAATTACATCATACTAGAGTTAATTACTATTTCATAAGGAAACTGCATTGTTAGTTCATTTACACCTAATGTATTACTTCTACAAAATATGTGAGAATATGTACCAGGGGTTAAACAAATCCCATTATATAAGACAAAGTTGGAATGGGTATTTCAGTAAAATTTTAAAATCTATTAAACACCCTTCTTTAAGTTTATAATAAGCAATAGACTTGTAATTTAAATTATCAACTGTGTTCCGTTGAATTATACTCGCTAAATAGTTCGTATTCATACTTTAAAATAATATAATTTTTGAAAATAGAGACAAATTTTTAGTAAATCTTTAGGTGCAAAGCTTCATGTATCTCAATTATAATTTTTCCCGCAAGAAAAACGAGTTCATTTTACAGTTTATTGCATTAATAACCTTAGAAAAAATAAGAGACCACTTCATCCTCCCCTTCCCCTCCCTTTCAGAAATGCTACGTCCACATCAGTGAAAATATTCATCTGCTCATCGTTGGGTTAAGCCCATCCGTTACCAGCGCCGTGATTTTTTATTTAGCAATGATGATAGTCTTCCTTCGAGTGCTCTTAAGGTTATTTAGTAGACTCGGCCCACTACATCACACGTTTATGTCACCATTATCCACATCCCTCTGCCGATAAATACCCTCCTTCGTACGAGAGAATTGCATTGCATATAGCCCGGAAATTATCTGATTTGAAGAGCAAAAATAGCACCACGTGGAACATTTGTGTAAATGGGATGACGTTTGGCATCAACCGTTTAATATAATCTATGAGTGGAAGGGTCTGAAAGAGTCTGCACTCGATCCAGTTAATGCATATGAGCAGATGTGTGATATATATATACTATATATTATACTATCGCTATATAATATTCTCACATGTTGACATATTTCGGAGCATCCTAACTTCTACTTCGGTCTTGGAGAAGACGAAGGTATAAGAAGGAGTTAGGATGCTCCGAAATATTTAAATTTGATAGTCATTTTATGTGTATTTTCTTAGTGTAACTGTGTATGTTTTTGAGTGATCTTTTCATATGTATGACTATATAAAAATAAATTTAAAAACTCACACTCTACTTTGAATATTTCGGTGCCCGCCACCACCGTTTACGCCATATATATATATACATACACACATAGTATATCTGAATAAATGAAGGGTAACCTACCGATTAAGGTAGTTTTTTTGATGAGTCTGAGCTTAGGTTGGCCACATAACATCTAACTATAATCCCTCTTCAAATCTGCATACTTCCTACC
>WURS02151600.1:0-21736 GCA_011762765.2 Rhinocypha anisoptera
AATCATCCCTTAGGCAATCGCTTTTGGTTTCCGCTCTCTGGACCCCCTGACGCAAACACCCTTGACACGAGTTTCTTCACTCAAGGGAGGCTTTGATCAATGCAAGGCAATCTACGTACGAATCTAGCAACTCGTAAATATTTCCAAAATCATTCATACGTGGTCAAGACATTTCTCAATAGGAGCAATGTCAACGGGAGTGGTGGTTGGGCCCTCGGGAAGAGGGGACGAAGAATGAGAGCATTTAGAAGTTCCAGAAATGAGGATTTGGAGAGGGATGACAAAGATAAGTTGGACAGAAAATACAAGAAACGAGGAGATTTTAAAGGTCAGAAACGAAAAGAAGGGCATATTCTAAAAAAGAACGGAACAAGAAAGGAATATATAATTTTTGGGTTTCCATTTAGACACAAAATGGAGGAGGAAGGTGCTTGGCAAGGAAGAAAGGAGGGGAGGAAGACGCCAAAATTGCGGTGTTTGAACAGGGTGCGCAGAAATTGATGGACACGAACAGTTACCAACAATTCAAAGGGAGCGGACAGAAACGGAACATTATTTGGTTTCAGCGATAAGGCCGAGTCTTTTACCAAATAGAAGAGAACAAAAAATAATAACCCTAGAAACAATTGCGCTCGAGTTATCCGGACACGGGGCATTTTTAAAGCACGTACTTCTCGTCACTTTCTTCGGATTCATTGAATTTTCGAACGAATAACTCAACTCAGACACATATTTCAGAAAAAAAGTGATTTAATTTTCTTCAGTGACGAATCCTCTCTTTTGTACTTTTTCTTTATCATTTTCGCTCTGTTTATGTTATTTTTCAACAACCCCATGACAACTCATAGCCATACTAAGATAACAATGCTCCCTCCACTGTTATTTCTCTTCTCAATTTAAATCGACATCTACATAATTAATTTATGGCTTCAACAGTATTTATTCGCCTTTTTGTATGACGGAAGAAAAATATGGATGTCACACTCCCCCTCCGTCTCTCGACAATACGGGACAGTGACGTGCGCCCAGGATCCGGCTCACGCGGAGCGTCGCCACGGAAGCACCGAGGCAAACAAGAGGTTTGTTCCGCGAAAGGCCCGCCCCCTTCCCCGTCACCTCTATATCAAAGCGATTTTAATGGAATCGACCCTTCGCCCCCTGATGGCGATGGCAGAAATAGCTGTCAAAAATGTTCTCGTGCGGAAACCTTTCTTAGTTAGAAACCCCCAAGGACTTTTAACTCAATGAAAGTACGGACACGCCTTGATTCATATCACGGTAACAGTACTAAAGGGATTAATCCAATGAAATCCAAGTATGTATGTACCTGGAAACCATTATGTGACTCTTCAGGTAACTACAGAGAAGGGATAATGGCTCAAGATTGGATTGGTTGTATTAAGATTGGTTGGATTGAGTGATTCGAACTAGTACGAAATTGTTGAAAAATAATTTTGCAAATCGTTTCTGATTGTTCAACTTAAAACTTCCCTGACAACCCTCAGATGTGCTGGTCGTAAATGGTATAATAATATACTTATAAATAAAAATATTCTCCTGTATAAAAAGAAATAAGGTACCTACTGAAAAAAGATATATGTAGAGGAATTATGAAATATTGTTATCAATTTAATTCGTTTTTTATTAGCTGAATCAATATTACTGTAAAATGCTTATATTTATTTTTAATCCGATTTTAATCAATATTACTCAACATTATTAATAAACATTACTCGTGTATTAATCGAATTTATTATGAGAAAAATTTTGTCGAATTCTCAGGGGTCTAACGATACACGAGAAATGCCTTTGATGTTTGAAAGACGCACCTGAAAAATCGTCATGCCTCAATTCTAACGTAAATGTAGCAAGTATGTTAGAAAACTGAATTTTTCCAACCGATATGATTGCAAAAGTGATAGGCATATTTTAAAATTTTCTACAGTGTTTTTCTATACAATTATGAAATTTAATGATTGAATTATTTTCAAAGTGGATTGACATATACTAAATGTTTACAATTACATAATAAAAACCAAGATGTCAACTATAATATTAGATTCTTAAGTGTAGCTCACCTTGTAGGAAATAATTCTGAGCAAGAGGTTCATTTGCTGCCTGTAATTTCTCTGGAAATCACACATTCTGAATCCTGCTGAGGGTTCAACTTGGGATATGAGGGAGACTGCATCTAAACATTGCCTGTAGGATACAACAAACCCCTGATCATCATATTAATTTGAGAAAAGAACAATAAATGTAATTTAGACGAAATAAGATGAATACTACTGGGATTAGGGGAGTTTGCATGGTAATGATAGGAGGAAGCTCGGATTAAAAAAACAATGTAAGTTTGCTTCTTTGTTTTAATTTGTTTGGAGAGGGATACTCTGTGAATGAAAGCTGGTAACCCAAGCCAGAACAATGGATTGTGCACACCTCAAAATACATTGGCTTCATTAAGAAAACAGTTGGAGACATAATGAAAGAAAAGATACCGCTATAAAAACAATGCACCAAAAACAAAGACAACTTAAACAAAAATAATTTAAGAAAGTTAGAAACAATTTGTTAATTCCACATTTTAAAAACTAAATAATTATTTTTACTTTTTATAACTAGTGTCTATTTTTACTTTTTACGATGACAATTTGACATCAAAATCTTGCTTTTAAATAGTAAAAATAAAACTGTGGAATTGACAAATTGATTATAACTTTATTTGATAAGGAGAAAATTACATTAAGGCAACCTGAAATAATAGCATTTAAAGAGAAAAAATGTAATCATTTAATGATATCTAACATTTTGGCAATAGATACAAAGGTCATAATGCTAATAAATCTATAGACAGATCAGCAGATCCCACAACAGATCACCATGATGACTAAGTCGAAGGTATAAATATTTCAAAGGTGAAATAAAAATGCAGAAGGGGGAGAATGGGATAGGAGTTGGACAATATGGCCTGAAACATGAAACAAAAGAGGCCAAAAATTATTGGAATTATGTACACAACACAATATACTTGTGGCAAACACATAATTTAAAAACCACCCCTTTGAAATTGGAAGACATCTACTTGATTACATTTTGCTTGTTGCTGCAAAAAATGTAAGAATTGGTGACCAAAGTAGATGATATAAGAATCAAATTGCAATAGGACTATAGAAATCAGAATAAATATCAGAGACCGGCTAAGAAAAAACCTCTTATTTTCCTATTCAATGTGAACTAGGAAGAGGCACTAAAAGAAGTACAAGTGATTATCAAATAAACCAAGATAGACCAAGAATAAACCAAATAAACCAGAATAATGAAAAAATTAGTTGCTTTGTGTAACAACACTATTTAAAAACAAATTACTTCAGGAATATTAGTATAGTATGAACAACAATAAGAAGCAATCTAAAATTATATTGTGCGGCAGAGGGAGGTTGAGGGTAAGTATTGCTCTATGAAGAGAGAGAGAGAGAGATAAGAGCAGGTGGAATCCATCACCACTTTATCAACAGTATAATATGGGACGCTAGTAGTTTTAATGCCACTGAGAGAAGAATATCAAAAGCTAAGAAGGCATACCTGAAGAAGGGGACACTAATATGATCCAAGGAGCTGTGGTTTCCAAAAAAGTAGCAGTGCAATGAAATACATATTCACTTGGAGCACAGCAATATCCCAATCATGACAAGTGACCCAACTAAAGAGTCGACCAGTTGAGTATTGGAGCCTTTGAAACTTGTTACTCGTGGTGAGTGATGAGGTTTAACCAACAGATGTGTTGGGTTTGTTTCAAGTGCAATGGATGGATAAGATGCAGTGTAAGGAGGCATATAGAAAAATATAAGATGAATAGAAGAAATGGAGAATTTTATGGTAAGAAAAAACAGATGGATAGGAAATTTCTTGAGGCACAATGGATAAGTAATAAATGTAATAGAAGGGTAGGCTCTGCAAGTAAGAACAAACACCAGTTCATTTTACAAATAGGAAAGGATGTAGGCATGAAAAGTGATTAGGGAAGAAGGGGATTAACACTGAATAGGGTTGGATAGATGAGTGAGGTCAACCAATTTTTCGATAGAAATACTAAAAATAATCATCATCATTCAACAGTCTGGTTCAAGTTCTGGTGATAATTCCAGCTAGAATCCAAGCTGAATGACTTTCTTGATATCATAACTAAGTATTCTCTGTTAAAACTTTTTCAAAACGTCGACAGAATAAAAGAGAAAACAATCACGACTCAGGTTTCGACACTAGTAATGTCCTCATCAGGTGAGGAGATTACTAATGTCAAACGGCCTCAGTGGCATCAGGGTAATGTCCTCGTCTGCCAACCCGGAGGTCGCGGGTTCGAATTGCGACTAGGTGGATTTTTCGATCTCCACCTAGGGCATGGATGTGTGTTTCATCCTTGTTATAAAAAATGTTATAGTGCCCACTGTAATTGGCCTATTAGTGCTGTTTGTGAGCGATTGAAAAATAAATAAATAAATAAAACCCAGGTCATGATTGTTTTGTCTTTTATTCTGTGGACGTTTTGAAAAAGTTTTAACAAAGAATATGATTTCGTTCCACAAGGTTGAACCTCATGGTGTTGTTTATAAGTCAACCTTAGTGTTGAATACTATGGTTTGGAAGTAATGCTATTAACCCCTTAGCTGTGGAATCTATGTTTTGCATGTATGAATCTAGTACATATATCTATGTTTTGTCAGGTAAGTGTGGAGAGGAATATCTATGTTTCGTCAGCCACAAGTTTTTGTATGCATGACCACCTTCTTCGTACTCTCTCTAGTTCCTCTCCGAATTTTATGGTCCAACCTTTCTAAGAAAGGTCCTAACAGTCACATTTTCTTATTGTTCTAGAATATGGTCCTTTTCCAGTGTCATTTGGGAAGGTTCATGACCCTCAGGTGAGTTTGACAAAAGCATTCCTTATACTGAGTTTTGTGAAATTCTTTTCAGAATCATTTCCATCAGCTGTGTCCAACTTTCGGTAATGTACAATGATTAGTTCAGATGGAAAGAAAATATGAGATAACCATTTATCGATGTGAATAATGGACAAATGGACAATGGAAATTTAATGGATAAAATGAAATAGACATAGTTTCACTAGTCGAAACATACTTTTAGAGGCTCTTGTGAGCCTAAATTTCCTCTCCCCATCCATCCCCTTCCTTATATACCCTTCCTCCCAGTCTGAAGAGCCTTATAGCTAAACCAGACTTGAAATAACACTTTGAAAAATAAAATTTCAAGAAGGACCTGAACGCATTGGGAAACTTCCTATCCTTAACAAACCTATGGAGTCTTATTATTTTACACTACCACTGGTCAGGTAACTTATAAATTTTTATCCACTAACTGAAGATAATTTTAGTGATAAATTTAATGTCATGAACAGTGCAAAGGAATGCGATAGCTTCAGCTATGCTTGATAGTTCAATTCTCTGCAGATGAAGGCATTAGCACTGAATGAATTGTATACCAAATGGTCATATGGATAGTAAGGCAAATTTAATAGTAAAAGTTATTGCTATTCCACTAAGTAATCTAACAGTTGTGGACACAAAGTACTTGGGCAACTATTCCTAGAACATATTACAGAAGAACGATAAGAAAGCCTGATGAAATTATTAAGAATCTGGGTTGATAAATCATTTTCCTCTCCTGTTAACTACTAATGGGTGAAGACTTTAATGATTACTACTTCAGTCACTCTAAATCTAGATAATCTCATTGTATATGAATGATTTTTTATGTCAGCATAGGGTATTTCCGACATATTACTAGGAACCATTAGAGAATGTTTGGTTTAGCCATTAGCCCTCTGCTTTCTTGGGAGTACTGTTTGAATCAGAGGCATATCATACTGGAATGGTTGATGATGGAGAAGAAAGAGTGGAACAGGGTGTAGTTGAGGGGGGGGGGGGTGGATGAGCCAGTGATTATACGGGATGTAGTAACAGGAGTTGGATGCAAAGTGGATGTAGGTGGAGGTGATGGGATTGACAAAGGTGAGGGAGAAAGGAGAGACAAGGAACCAGGAGGCAAAGGGGAATTGGAGTCCATTTGGACCATGCTAGTTGTCCCATCTGAAGACTTCAAGAGATTGCTTGAGGTACTTTAAAAAAATAAGGCATTCATAAGAAAATATTGAACATATAAAGCAAATTACAAAGGATATGTGAAAAACCTCTCACATGGAAAATTAAGGTAATAATAGTGCAGCCAGAAAATGTACATTGGTTAGATAATAAACATAAAACAATAAATTTTTTCATTTATGTGAAGATGGAGTATTTAGAGAGTATATATTTGGCAGAAAGCTATGGTTTCTTGAACATGTTAATTACTGTTCAACAACAGAAGACTAATGTTTACTACTTTATTCGTGGTCCAATATCTAATAAGTATGATAATAACAAGTTCTATTCCTAATTCACAAAACCAAGCAAAAACAACAAAATATATTTTTTTAAATCACTCAATAGCAGTTACGTGAAAAATGTAAGTTTGACCTACACATTCCGTACAGTACCAAAGCTGCAACTCAAAAATGTGATGATCAAAGTTACTGTCATCTACAATCAGTGAAGTTATAATTGTGCAACTCTTTAATAGATTTAACTCCATGGGAAGAATGTGGATAATTAAGAAAATTATGAAAGTAATAATAAATAATTAATTTAAATTAGAATAGTAAAAAATTAGTTCTTAAGCAAAGTTAAGAGGATACTTATGACAAATGAAAGTTATAGTAAGCTGTAAGTAAAGCTTATTTTCATGATATGTAGTATAATCTTAAAATTTTCCACAGGTTTAAGTTATAATTTCAACCTAGGTTTATAAACAAATGAAGCTAACAATGGGCATAACCTGAAGATGATGTAGTAACATCAAAACCTGGGTCAAAATAAATATTCCATCTTTGGAAAATTGCAATTTTATTCTGTCATGAGTCTGTCTATATTCCACAACATCATGCCCGAATCTCCATTGTTTTATTACAAACCTTAGACCAATTCTGAGTTGTTCAATGAAATTATTGAAATGTAACCATTTCATTAAATTACTCAGAATACTTACTTATTGTCTTGCAGCAAAAACATCATCTAAAAAACCTGGTAGTGAAGAAGATGAAGATTTATTATTGCCATATTATGTAGCTTCAGCTACTTTTCGGATTCTTCCTTCCCTGAATGTTTATGTCCCAAGTTGTTTTTTTCCATAGGGTAACTCTTCAATATTCCTCTATCCCACGAAATGTTACAAAATGTAGGTTTTAGCTTTGATTTATTTCCACAGAATATTATGAACACGACTAGTTTGACATAATTGACATGGTCGACCAGATGATGACGATAATCGTTTGAAACCAGTTGTGTTCATGACATTGTGTGGAATTAAATCAAAGTTAAAACCTACATATTCCAGAAAATTCAGGTCTACTAACTATTCTTAGGTTTTGTTGTATGGCTTCTTCAATTGTTGATTGTTAAATAGGGTAGAGGATATCCCATCTCTCTACCTATCTTCAATATTTATAATAACACTTTCAGATATCACCCTCTTACATACAATGGGAAATGGATGAAGTCCATCAGAGTTGGTAGGCAGCTGAGAATAATAATAATACATCTTTATTGGGGTGAGATTGAGACTAAATAGTCCCTTAATCCACCTAACCCCTATGAGAATGAGGGGAACAGACCAAGATGGTAGCATTTAAGTGTGTGACAAGGGTGGGAACATACTCAGCAGAAACCACAGGGCTCAGTAACTATGTGGTGTCATGGTGAGTACCATCATTAAATAGGGGATGGCCCTTGCAGCTTTGTAAGACTCGGAAATGGTTCATCCAAGGTTAGGAGGGGACACCCTGATATAAAACCACCACCATAATAATTATCATCAAAGGTTATCCATCCAAAGTATGGTCTGCAGGAGCTCTCAAAACTATTATGTCACCTGCCAAGCTTCATAAATGTGTAGTAGTTCCTTACTCTAACATTTTCCATCGTTAGACTTACAGATAATCCCCTCAGAAAATCAGTTATTAAGAGCAAGAAAATGTTTTATGATGGCAAATTCATTTTTTGAGTAATTCGATTTCAAGGGGTAGATTATTTGGAACAAATTAATGGAAAATACTTGGCAGAAAAGAAGTTAAAATGCATTACATTCTGGGATGAGCAAATCACATTTAAATTATGTTTTTGATGGAAATATAAAAGTAATTTCGAAATACATACTTCCTAGTAAAAAATAGAGAGAGTAAACTGAAAATAACAGATGACTGAAAGAGAATTAAAAATCTATACTTTAAGGAGGTGAAAGATGAAAGAGAGTAGACAGAGGAAAATATGTCAATAAAATAAATGAGAATAAAATAATCACAGGCAAATATTAATGGAAGAGAGTTTAATAAGACAAAAGAGGCATGGTGGAAAGAACAGTGCATGGAAGACTTGCAGAAGCAAGGAGTGATGGACTTACTATAGAAAAAAGATAAAACCTTGTTGGGAAATAGAACAGGAATACAATACCAACTATAAGAGATAAGGCTGGAAAGACATTAATAGAACAGGAAGAAAGTCAGGAGTGATGGAAGTAATATGTGGAGGAACTGTACAATAAAGAGAATAGACCCTTAAACAGATTTAGAAAGATAATGTGAAGCAGACGAGGATAACTTAGTTCCAGAGATATTAGATAGCAAGATTGAAAGGCCCTAAGGGATATGGAGAGGAATAAGGTAGGGGGTTGGATATTATACCAGCAGAATTGCTTAAGGACTAAGGATAATGAGGTAGGAAGAAGTTGTATGTATGTAGGAGGAAGTAGAGCAATTTCAAAGGAGGGAATTTGGCTTGGAGATTTCATTAGGTCTATATTAATTTCAATAGCAAAGAAAAAGAAAACATAAAATATTCGGACTATAGAACAATGACCAGCTGAGCTTTGCCATGACACAGTCTAAACTATACTGTGGCCATGGTAAGTAATTGCTCATGACTTCCTTATTAAATAATCTGCCTGATGATTAATATTGAGCATCCCTAGGGAAAGTGCTACACCATGTGCCAAGTGGCTACTAGTGTGTTTGTCCGCCTAAACAGGCTATGTAGCTTTTTGTCATAAGGTGTAGCCACTTCCTCCAGGGATCAACTTCTGATGAAAATAAAATTACTTTAGAATCGATTACTTCGATCTTATTTTGAGTTAAAAGAAAAAGTACATGCTTATATTAATTTACCTGTTTTTGTTAATTATATATTACACAAATTACATAAGAATTCCTTAGCAGTTTTTTTTAGATCTTCTCGCACCTATGTTCAATCCTGCAAAGTGTTGGTATTATTTCTTTTCGGAATCAGTCACAAATTTTATATTATTATGTTGGCACTCTTTAGATGAATGAGATGACTGCTGGAAATGCGTTTAGCGCTAATTTCGTATGACAAGAGTGCAGCACAGTGCAAGTAGTTTTTCAACGCTGAGTGACCATAGAAACGGCATATTAGCGAGGTACTTCGTTCGGTATATTTCGATGTTTCAAAATACGGGTTCGGTACACATGCATATAAATCATTATCCTCTATATACGATAGCTAATCAGATGAATAGTTTGAACGTCTCAAAAACTTGTCTTAATTGAACACTTTTAAAGCCGTAATTTACGCTTAACTTTATTGTTTCTGTAAACATTTATTTAGGCATCAACGTTGTTTGTTTACACGAGGAGAGCATTTTACATGGATTTTTCCCATCGCGGTTAATTTCGCATTCAATGCACTAGTGAACTGAAATAATTTATAAGGATATATTGTCAATCTATTTTATAATTTTATTTCTGCTATTAATTTCTAAGGCATAAATCAAACTTTGGTGGCAATGACGCTTCCATTGTTTCCACAATTGATACCGAAACTAACTGACCCACTATGGTTTAGTGTAGACAGGCCTTGCGACGATGAAAATGATTTGCTTCAACTGGAACAGGAACATCAATCCTGGGTGAGTTTCAATTAATATTGATTAAATGTCTATTTTTAAAACATGTATGAACATCAGCCTAATGATTGCTTCCTTACTTATTTAGCTGAGTAGCATCGCACAAAAGGACTGCGATTTGGTACCAATAGGCAAGACGGCTTCTGAAGTAAGTATCACTTAAATCACTCGAAGCTCGTATAATTTTTTAAAATCTAGGGATATTTTGGGTTTCTCCATTTTATTCTGCATAAGATACGTCAAATACGCTTGTGTTTGGTCCTTTTTTTTCCCATTTATGGTGCATGAAGTGTTTTACCTTTGCATTTTTTATTCATGCCGTTATTGGGAATGCACTTCTTAGCTTTTCAAACTGTTTGTTGGGAAAACTTTACGAGGGAGTAAGTTAATTTCCCCACTATTGCTCGATTTATGTATACTACTCCAAAGTTGAGTTTTGGCATGCATAATCATTACTTATTACGTAGTATACAATCTCTGTTAGTTAACTAATCCCTGGTGGTATAAATGACCCTTAAAACAAACTTTGAATTTTCAACTGTAAGTAAGAATTTTAGCTGTAAGTAATGCTGGGTGGAGAAAAGGTCAAATTTGTTGAAAGTTCTATTATGTTTTTAAATTCTTTTCCCGGATTCATGTGCAAAAACCCGAGTTAAAAATCTAATTATAGCTACAAGTTTACTATTATGAAAGCTATATTAATGATCTTGCTGTCACTCTATATGATAGTATCAATGTTGTGGTCATTAAGATGCTAATAAGATTAAGATTGATTATCCCAGTTTTATTTCTGCATTATTTCTTAGAGGTTCTCTTATGTTTGTAATTATTGGAAACTGACATTTATTCTAGTCATCCAAGTTGATGATTCGGCTACTTTTAGTTCAGTTAAAATATATTGTTGACAACACTATATGTGTAAGCTCTTCACACACAAAATCTGATATTGAACTAGACAAATTGTTAGTTTTTATACCAAAAAAATACTTGAAATACTTATTACAAGCAATGGGATCTATGTAAATTGAAGGAAACAAAATCCTGAGTGGAATTTCAAAAGTCACTGGAGGAAAAAATGGAAAACCATAGCAATACATGATCATTGGCAGAAAGATGGCAACACCAAAAAAGAGGTGCATATAAAGAAAGTGGCAGAAGAAGATATTTGAAGGAGAAAGTGCTTGAAAAGGAAACCATGTTTAACAAACAAAATACTGACCTTGATTGAGGAGAGATGAAAATTTAAAAATGCAAGACGTGGGAAAGGTTGAAGATAACAATAAAGGAGCTCCCATGCTCAGGATAGATTTTGATGCAGCACTAAATGATCTATAGTCAAATAAGGCACCAGTAACTGATGAAATAATGGTTAAATTAAAGTAAAAAATATATATATTCAGATCAGTTCAAAAAATAAGAATGAAAAAAATTCTGGAAAACAGACTTTGGATTACCTCTTTCACCTGATATGCGATATGTATACAAGTGGAGAAATACCAATGGTCATATGGAAGTGAGTCATGGTCAATATCATCCATAGAGAAGATAAGAAGCAATGGAAATTTGGTTCTACAGAAGAATGTTATAAATTAAATGGATAGACCAAGTGAGTAATGAGGAAGTACCCTGAATGGAGGTAAAAAAGAAATGCTTATCCATAATAATAATCATTTATTTGTCCAGCGATTTGTTTGTACATACAAATATAGGACATGTCAAGAAAATAAATTATAATACATCATTGCTTTATGAATTCATCTACAGAGTAGAAAATCATACTTTTTAAATACTGTGCAGTTTATATTTAAACACAGACATAGTTGATGCTTATATTTACAAGAAGAAGAGTTAAACTTAAAAGACCCATATTAAGGCATGAGAGTTTAGTAAAAACCTTGTTAGAAGAATTGGGACTAAGAACTGTAGAGGTAGACTAAAGATGGCATATGAGAAACCGATAATAGACAGTAATGGTAGTGTTTTTGTTTATAGGATCCTATGATTATTATGGTCATTTTGTCATATTAAACTAGAAGATAAAACCCATTTGGACAAACACAATAACCATGTCATGTCCAGGACTCGAACCGGTGATCCTGGATTAGTCTGTGAGCTCACTACCTACCAAGCTGATCTGGTCAGCAATGTTAGAGTTACTAGGTATGAGGTATGAAGATACTGGCAGGTGACAGGGTGGTTTGGAGAGCCACAATAGAAAAACCAATCCTGAACGGCAAACAGGATGATAACCAATAAGGTGGCTTAACACTGTCTTACCAGTTTGCCTCCTTTACTTTATAACAGGGGTCTCCAAACTTTTCAGCCCAAGGGCTGAATTAGCCAAAATACATGTAAATATCCATTCTTTTTTCTGTTGATAAGAAAGTCTTCATGGGCAGCATCTGGCCCCTAGGCCATAGTTTGGAGACCCCTGCTTTATAACCATTAGGTAGAAATAATGAAGTTCTCTGAAGTGCTATGAAAAAGAATCTTACTGTGATGGTATAATCACATTAAGGTATAAATTAATACTATACATATTGAGATATGAAAAGGATAGGTAAATGTAATCACTTTGCTGTTCCACTAAATATATTCTTTACTGTGACTGGCTTTGATACAGAGTATCATCTTCTGGCTGAAACTATAAATTGAAAATGGTCACAGTAAAGAATATATTTTGTGGAACAACAAAGCATTTTAATTTAGTTATTCTCATCATGAAGGAGTTCCACCAAGTGATACCTGCTATGATTGTGAGATATGAAAAGCTAGTGAGAACCTAATTGGAAGGGATCCTAGGAGTGATGAATCCTAGATAGGGGTCAAGGGTGCTGTTTGAGACTTATTAATGGAGAGTAGTAGTGCTAGGAACTACAGACATTGTGAGGAGGTTGAAAGGTAGCTGCTTGTGTTTTTAGAGAGGAACTGGAAGCCAGTCTTCGGATTAAAAACCTGTGATGATGATGAGATAATCATTAGCTAAAGGCAGATAATTCATTTGTATCTCATAGTCCATCCAAATCTGAATTACAATTCCATCATCTGGGGCCTGTATTAAAAATGTCACTCATATGTTTACAAAATTTTCCAAATAAATTCTCAAGACTTGTGTGGTTAGCTTAAAAGCCCCACAAAAAGCATAATCTATTTATATATTCTATAAACAGCTTATTCTATTCATAGGACTTTAGCATTAAAACCTGACATCTCATAGAAAAATAGTATAATTCACAGTCAGTATTCAAGGCCAATAAAGATATTGATAGTGGTTCAAAAGATAAGAAATGAAGTTCTTTTTAATTTAAAATGGAAGAACTTTTGATCTATATATTACTTCTTTATCAGAATAGCCAGACAATGCTGCGGTTGCAGTAATATCCTATATGTTCTTCAAATCATTTGTACCTTTTAAAAATTATAATGTGCATTGGTAATTATGAGTGCAAAAATGTTAACAGTATTCAGGTAAATAGATGGGATTTTGCCTCAATTTTTACTAACAAGTAAATCTTATGGCTTATGGAATTATCATATCAGGAAAATAGTCCTCAGTGCATTTGCATTCCTCTCCCAGATATTAATCTGTCCCTAATGTAGTGATTTAATTCTCTACATAATAAGCTATAAACCACTCATATTTAATGTATAAAATAATGAATGAATATATGTACATTTTTATGTGAATTGACTATCAATATTATACAATTATTACTTATAGAAAAATATTATACATTTTTTTAGGCTAATTTTCTAGATAACACTTCAATACACACTTGAAAGAGTGAAGCAAAAATCATTCTGTGAATCATTTTCAATAATATTGTAAATATTTCCAAAATGAGAAATCTTGTGTGCAAGTGTGGCATCAGGTCTCTAGACATGATGAATAACTTAACAATTTCGTTTCTCAGTTGTTTTTAACCCTGTTATTTTTCATAAAAATTTAGATTGTAAGCAATACTAACCAATAAAATTCATGATTTGTATAAGATACTTGTTTCAGACTGGAGTAGGGGAACATTAAGTAATATCTGCTCCTGATTATCTTCATATTATTGAAATTTTTCTTTTGAATACAGTTTTGGGCAATCTGTTCCATGTTTTAGGTGTTAAAATCATTTAGCCTATATTAAAAAAAACAATTTGTGTATTTTCTTTGATTTTAAATAATTATTTTTCAGGATTTAAGTAAAGGAAATTTCATAAGTATTGCTGATCATGTTTTCCTAAAACATCCTGTGCAGTTTCCTATCAAATTTCAGGATTGGTAATCTAAATAAAAAAATATGACAAGTGGAAATATTAGCTCACCTCATGATTATATATTTATATCAGAAATTAAACTTCATGTAACTATTGTTGAGACCTAACCTATTCAGTTAGTTTAATGTTGAGACATTTTCCAATTAAACCCAGTGAAAATGCATTAACAATATTATTTCAACATAACTGAGAACTGTAGTATTACCAAATCGTTAGCTGACTGTAATGGCATTTTCACCTCACTAATTTTGCCTGCAATAGCTGTAAAAATACTAGTGTCTCAAAAACTAAGACATATAAGTGCCCTCATATTGCTGCCACTTCATTTCTCTGCACTAATATCACTGTTTAGAAAAAATGGCATGTCAATGGTATGAAAATATAGATTTATCCTAGTTGATGCAATTTCTCATCATTAAGCATGTATTTTTAACTGCAATTTATGAAAAAGTAGTCCAGCATGAGATGTTTCTGTTGACATATATGTTGAAGACACTTTTTTATAAGTAACCAATGTATGAAAGAAATGAGATTACTTTCATTTTATGATACAACCGACAAAAGTTTCAATTTTATTATGATTTTCTGAATCCCTATGGATCAATGAAGGATTGGTAAATTCCCTACTCCTCTCAAAGCAGCCAAAGTCATACCTTTACTTAAGAGGGTAAACAGGCATAATGCAGAGTATGAATTCTTATCTATCCATTTTCCAAATTTAGTGAAATGTTTTAAATTTTTTTCTATACTTGGTGAGTTTCATGCGTGGCAGTCTCACAATTTTGTTCAGCATCTTAACACGGAACAAGAAAATCAAGGTCCACTTCCACAGTATCTTATTATGCTGTCAGTTGTGTTTTCTGACATGGACAACAGATTAGATTCCTTTACCCTGTTGTTTGATTTCTCTAATGCAGTTGATCATTTAAACCATTAACTATTATTGTTAACTCAAGGAATTTGGTGTAAGAGTCTCATTAGTGGGTCAAGTCATTTGTTAGTGAAAAACAACAAAATGTTGACCTCACTGATTTTGTTTCATCTGCAAAAGAAGTAACTATGAGTGTATTCCAGGATTTTGTTTTGAGTTTAGTACTTTTTCTTCTCTATATAAATGACATCCCAAGCATGTTAAATTCTGTAACTTGAGTACTCCTAGTATTGTATGTTGGTGATACCAATAATTTTGTATAGATCTCTTCAATTGACAACCTAATTATTATATCAACCAATGTGGTACAGCTATACAAGTTGTGTAAACAGAATTCTCTTTCCCTCACTGTTTACAAATCTACTACATATAATTTGTTTTGCTCACAAATATAAACCTCAAATAAACTTCACAGTTAACATCAATGGAAAAGCTATCCCACTGAATGCCTGTACTTGTCTCCTGGGTATCACCTCGTATAGTTAAACATCTCGGGATGGTAACTTTAAAAAACTTAGCAGTAATCTGAGTTTTCTTTGTTTTCTCACAAGATCTATTTGAAATATTGTTAGTATTGATGCATTATCCTCTATCTATTATGGCGAGTTCCATCCTTTTATTACTTTTAAGTATTTTCTTTTGTGGCTCCTTTCCCAATGCTATAAAGTAGTTTTCAAAATTCAAAAGAAAGTCATACACAGCTGATGCATAACGAATCTCTCATGTCACCCTCTCTTAAAAAAATTTGTGTATCCTACCTCTTCTATCTTCTCATGTCACACCACATTCTACTGACCTCATACTCAAATGTGAGTATAAGAAATTCTGCCTTGGACCTCAGCATATGAACCCATTTTACTATTTAATAAGCTTCCTCTTAGAGCTAAAATTGTAAAACTATTTTAGGATGAATCATCACCTTGAATGATCCTGTAAATAGCAATACTTTCGTGAATGCTGAGATCATACAATGCAGATGTTTACTTTTCATTGATGACAATGTGATCTTTAATCTATGAAGTGGTATCTCCATATTACAAACCTTTTATAGCATAGCAAATGTGGCCAACTTTGGTGCTTCTCCTACAGAAGCATCATTATTCACTATATCATTCAAGGTGATCATAAAAAATCTTTAAGGCAAATAACTGTATTTACATGCTAGCTCTGAAATTACTTGCAGAATGATTTATTTTACTCTGGATGAATTTCTTCATCCATACTGGTTTTTATTCCTAAGCATTCTCCCAGTATTCTGGAATCATTTTGTCAAGAGGTTTTCACACATATTACTTCACCCATAGTGTTATTTGAATTATAATGATATAATAATAATAATTTTTTATTTGACATTAAGCAAAATACAATGCAATAGTCTTCGTCATATGCAAGAAAAAGGAAAGCTTAAATCTGCTTTGTGACTCATCCTATATTTGTACTATCAAATTGCTTGAAAAATAAATACAATGTCAGTATTATTAGGAATGATGTAGAATGACAAGGCAGAATATAATATCTCAGTGGAATTAGTAAAATGTTTAGAAAGATTGAATGGAAGTGTTTTAATGGGATGGGCAAGTTTGGTCAGCAGACTTTGTTTGTTTAACATTACTATTTACATCAAGGATGTTCACAAAGGACAGAAGTAGTATTATGTTAGTTTTCAAGGAGAGCAATTTTCATTTTGCTCTCCTTGAGTACTAACATACTACTACTTTTACTAATTTTCATTTTGCACACACAGGTATTAGCCTAAAAGTCTTTAACAAAAAATTGCAGAAGAGAGAAAACATATTCTTTAGGTGAAGCACATTTGTTGGATTAAAGGGATGGGAGGAGACAAGCAACGAAAATTCCTGAAAGGAAATATATATGAAACATTATCAGGATGTTCTGGTTGTTTCATAGATATTGAGAAGTCTTTTAATAATATGGACTGAATTAAACATACTGAAGAATATTGATGTGACTCAGGGTTATGTTCATCTTATTTCTCATTCTGAATCATGAAGGCAGAGTCAGACTCAATGTTCATGAATCAAGATGGCACATAGCAGTATAGAGAATCTGAATAGAGCCGTGTTATGGAGGAGAATCAAACAATGTTAATAATAATAATAATTTTGTAATATGTTAATAGCTGTCCTAGTGTATGATTCTCCTATTCTTATCTAAATGTGTTATATTTGCATGTATGCATCAAATCAATGGACAAATAAATTATTATTATTATTGTTACTATCAAGTTTAACATGAAATCAGGAGAATATGAGTTAGGGCAGGTGTAGAATTAGCCAATTGTTGTAATATTCTGGAAAAAAACTGAATTTGAAATTGAACATTTGTGAGAAGTATTAGGAATAAGTTTTTGTTCACAATAGCATTTGCATTTGGTGATTGGTGCAATAGTCAGAAATATTAGTGACTTTGAACTAGTGGGTATCATTCCTATATTTTGAAACTTGATCTTTGAAGAAAGTGGAGGAGTGGAAATTTGAGTCCTTTGATATGTGACTTCGGAGAAGGGTCAAAAATCTGAATTTGACAGAAATGCAAGACAATGTAAGAGGTTTAAAGATGCCTTTACGTGGTGAATGACTACTTGAATGACCTCCTGGAAAACAATATCTTCTTTCCTTCATGCCTTCCATGATAATCAGAAATCTTGAAGCGTAGAGTAGTATGTTGTTCAAAATTGTTGGTAAATGGCTATAATGGCATCGTTGGTGTGATGTTGGTTATATTAAGTCTCATGTAGAACATCTGCACAGTTGCTTTGAAGTTTTCACTACTGATTTCATGGTGATATTCTTTTCTACTACCTTCCTCAGCACTTGGAAGAAGACGACGAGGAAGAGGAGGAGGAGGAGGAAGGTGAGGAGGATGAGAGCGATAGCAGGGAAGACGAGGACGATGAGGAGATGGACCTGGAACCATATGACAGAGAAGTCCCTGTGGACGTCAGTTAAATTCCTTGTATTATTATTATTATTAATACTACTCAAAGAATTGAGCTGTATCTCATGGAGTTAAGAGCTCTTAAAACCATGATTGTTTTGACATTAAAAGTTCACATGCATAGTCGACTGTGATGAAGGAGACTACTGGTTTTGAATTGGATGAATTACAGATAAAGTTACAATTATAAGTTTGCATTTGCTTCCATGAGAAATATTTGTGTTCACTTTTCATTTGTGATGTTCTTTGACTGCCTCTTTGGGCTTCCATGTCAGACTTATTAAGCCAAGCCAGTTTGAGCATGTTTAAGCAATCTGAGTTTATCGAATTGTGGATTGGCAATAACTGTAACTATAGGAAAAGAGCAAGGTGTACCAGTATGGAAATGAATATGAAATTGGTAATGGCATAGATTTTTCACCTTCTATTACCTCTTTCCCAAATTACTATTTTACAAATAACTTTCCGAAAAAACTTTCCACCAAAGCACTGTTGTAATGTCATCCATTCAAAATCAATGTTGAATATTTTTACTTTTCTTAAGTTTAGTGAGTCTTTCTTGAAACTGTAAATGGTTGATGATGCATAGCCATATGGTTATAGGTTATATTAAATATGTACTTTGTGTTCTTTTCAACAAGGATCCTCTCTCTGGTAGGCTTTGGTCTTGCATGAATAGTATTTTTGTGCAATATAGAGTTTTGAACCTTTTTAAATGAACAAAATAATATATAAAAACAAATAAAAAGGTATATGGGTGTTCTTTTAATTTATGAGGAATATTGATTATTCTTTGATAATAGTATTTCAATGACATAAAGAGTCATTAATTACCAAGAATGATGCTGTTATAATAAAAATATATTAATTGCTCCTATATACTGCTCCTATTATTTTTACACCAGTTAAAATGTTGTGATGGTCAAGGAAAGTATGACCAAGTCATATAACTTAAATAAAGAAAAGAAAAATAAATGTACGTATAGGTAATTTTAAAAAAATCATTGTCATTATTAACTTTACTTTGAAAATTTCTAATGACATGGTATTATTTGTATATTTTGGGAGATGATTGTACTTAAAATAACCCTAAGCGGAGGGAACCCATTGTTATATAAGGTGGTGAATTACCTGAAGTTTTAATGTCTAATTATTATGTGATATCATAATAATGAATGCAGGTATTAGAATTTTTTGAATAAAGATGCTCCTTATTAAACACCGATAGAGGAAGCAAAAATAAAAAAAAGGTAAGGTGCAAGATATTGGATAATAATTTGGAGGTTATAAAAAAAAATGTAAAAGGAGGAGAAAATTAGATTATCCTTTTGAATGGAAATTGTAATCATTTGAGAAGACCAAAAAGGAAAAGCAGGGGGGGAGGGGAAATGTGGAATAGGGAAATGGAATGAAATAGTAAATAATTTTTGTAATTATGAAAAAAATACTATTAAGTAGTTTCAAAAGACAATTTAAAAACCAACCTTTTAGAAAGTACACACATGGAAGGTGCCTGGTGGATGTCAACTTGATTGCATTTCCTTGAAGGACCATGTTAGGAATCAAGTAAAGATTGCAAAGGTTAAAGCATAACTTATGAAATTAGTTGTTGACATAAAACATTTTACAATTCATTATTATTGTCATTATATCACTCACCTGTCTTTTTTCCTTTTCAGGGTTTTCAGTGAAGCAGGTGGAGTCATTTTATGAATGAATTAAGTTTTGAATGTAATGAGAATGGAAGTATGTATTTATTCATCCATTTTGTCCATGAGAATTGTTTTTACTAATTTTGCATTTCCATGGATAAATTTTTTTTTACTCTTGTGGGAGCCATTTGAGACACTACAGTGACATATTTTCTAAATAAATATGTTAAAATTTTGAAATCATAACATAACTGATTTTTTGTTTTATTATTCCTTATTTATTAAATCTTTTAATTACAAACAGTATAGGTGTTATACTGTATCATTGAAAGACTAAATATCTTATTTTTACAATTAGAGGTGGAAATTATAATCTTCTCAATCCAATCTATCCAAAACATTTTATGTAGTTGGTTCTCCATGCATTTCAATAAAACCCAACTTGTACCTTTTGATTGTGTATTACTTTTTTAACTTTCTCAATACAGTATGAGTACTCCCACATGATTTAATTTTTCTCATCCATTTGCAAATGGTGACTTGCCATTACTTTTTTCTCTCACACTTTTGAAAGTGGCTATAGTGGCATTATTTTTATTTATCATTAGATTCAGTATTCCAGTAGTGATTAAGTAAGATATTGTATAATATTGTGCAAGAAGAAAAGGTCACTGACTAAAGGGGACTTTAGAGAAACAACCTTATTTCAAAATGTTATATTGATATAATCACAGACATCCTCACGAATCAAATGTGTGTTGTTCACATTGGTGGGGCTTACAGTTTTGGGGAATCATTGTGAGGTCCAAATCCATACGTTGGACCTGTCCATAACGTCAGTCTGTTACAAGATGGTGTCCACTCAAGTATTTTTGAAGTCTGCAGTTTAGCACTGAAGCAGTGGTTATAGTCCCACATGCTTTTTGTGCATTCACAAGATTATCTAATTTAATTTTTGTAAGTATATATAAGTGAAGTCATTTGCTCACAATTCGATGACATCATCCTTCATTAAAGTTCTCTCATCTTACAATCAAGGTGAAATGAATCCTCTAATACTCGTCTAATTGGCTTCTTTAGGAGACCTTAAACTACCAAAGTAGGTGGCACTTTTGAAATTCCAATTTTATTGTACTGTGAACTATTTTTCAATGTGATTAATGTTTTTTCTCTCAGAAACAAAAATTAAAAAAACATAATTGAAAATATCCTAACAAAACTAATAATGAGAGCATACATACTAATCTTTTTAAAATGAGAAATATTATATGAATGCAAATTATCATTGCGATGTCGTGAATAAGTGCTGAAGTTTTATCGTCTCGATTTTTTTCAAATCGTCCCTCAGAATTCTTAAGAACAAAAAAAAGTTCAGCCAGTTCTGGTTGTTTCTAGTCTGGCCAGCATTAACATAGGCTCTTCAGACTGGGAGGAAAAGCATACATGGATAGAAGGAAGATGAAGGTCGGAAGAACCTCCAAAAATACATTTCAATTGATGAATGAAGAGTGTGTGTGTATGGATAAAAATCAACTCCTAGGTATTTTCCTGGCTGATAATTATATTTTTATTAGCAATCATAAATACTGTCACATGAACTCTGTAACCGATATGTCACGTCTATTGAGCGCTTGCTGCAGCAAGGGAATACATTCTGCAAAATTCCTTTTCTCCGAATCGACAGTTCCCATTCTGAAGTTCGTTTCCCCGCCGGTACACTTGATTGTAGACTTTTCCAGCGCTCCCACCACCTGGTGGCGACCCTGAGGACTACGTGGTGCCTTCGGACCTAAGGTTCGTCGTTGGGGTGAAAGTCCTTTTCCACCCTCCCTCCCCCCCCCCTTCCCCTATTTCTCTCTCCCCCTCCTCTCTCCCTTTCTCTCTCTATCTCCTTCTCTCCTTT
>WURS02151709.1:0-21735 GCA_011762765.2 Rhinocypha anisoptera
CCAAATAAGTGAACTTTTCTACCTATTCTAATCTATTCCCTTCTAGCTTGATATTCAGCCTAGCCTTCCTACTTCTCCAAAATCTCATTACTTTTGTTTTCTTAATGTTAATTTTCATCCCAAACCTCTGACACTGGTTCTGTAAAGCATTCAACAAGGTCTGCAGTCCCTCGGCTGAATCACTAACTACTGCTTGGTCGTCGGCAAATCTGACTGACTTAACAAATTCCCCAGCAACTTTTACTCCTGTCACAACAATGATTGCATATCACTAAAAATATTATGTAATCCAATTTACAGTAAATTTTATGTATACACAACAAATCAATGATTTTAGTTAAAAACACTAACAATCCATACAATAAATTGCAATATTTATTAGTTTCTACCTGGTCTGTAAGGGAAAACCAGGCAAAAGCCTGATTTTCTCTTACAGTTAGGCCAGGTAGAAGCTATTGCTTTCAGAATATCTTTGGCATGAGAGATCCAGCATAACTTTGTTTCTTTCCTTTCTCCCCATCTTCTATTATTCTGGGAAAATGAGGAAAGCCCTTCTTTTGCAGCAGTGTTGGAGATGTTTCACCTGTGCTCATCAATAGCAAAGAATCAGTCATCTCCAAGCTAAAGTCATATAGACTTTTTAATTCCACCATATTTGATGCCTACTCTATGCCTCCTTTATTTGGTCACAATTAGCAAGGTCACACACTTCTGCAGCTAGCCAAGGAACTAGTGTTTAGAGCTATTGTAAGAAAATGATGAGACTATACCTACAAGAAGAAAGTAAGAGAGAAACTGATAGGGCAGATATAATTCATAGAGGAGGATATTTGCTAGTACAGATATTAAGACAGGGACAGCTGTAATAGAGGGGGAGAATATTTATTTTAGATAATATGATAGCTGATAGTTAGTATAGAGACTATATTAAGTTGTTAAAGAATGTTGACCACTATTGAAGCCATCACAGAAATGTTTTCCATCTTTGAATTTGAGTTTATAACAGAAGGAAAAAATTGACAAAACTATTTTCACTAATTGGAAGTTATGTCCCAACTCTTCCTAAAATTTCAATTACCACTGATTCGATGTAAATTTAAACACACACAAATTTTTGTTGTGGTGTGCTATATAATATCTAGAATGCATAGAATAAGAAATATATTAGAAGATAATTGAAGGAATATCTTTGTTTTAGCTAGGTGGTAAATTTTTCAAATTTTGTAAAAATTCATTATTTGTTTCATTTACAGGTTTCCAGATCCATGCTGCAGACCTAGTAATTCTCTACGGGATCATTCCCACCAAAAGGCTCAAACAGAGGGTGGCTCAGATGATGAGGATGCACCAAAAACTGAGAAGGAAGAAGCAAAGGAATTGAAGGAGGCCAGGGAGATGGATGACTATAAAGACTTTCACCGTCGAGGATGGGGAAATAGGATGAATCGAAGTTGAAACTTGATGTCAATCAATGACAGCAATCAATAATTATTAAGCATCATATTGTATGTGTAAATTTGTATATCAATTGTTTGTTAAATCCTTACAGCTATTATTTTTATTGATCTCTTTTAAGCAGAACTGTAATTCTCTCAAATTATATTGAGCTTGAATTTAAAAAAATATTTCTAAAATCTTGTTCTAGGTATGCTTCTGGAAGCTACTCATAGTCCTGGATTTTAATGAATTTGTGAGCTTTAAGGATACTCTGCTGACTTGCAAACTTAAAATTGTCAAACCAAAAATAGTTTGTGAGCAAAAATGGTTTTAATTTTACTATAAAATGCAGGTTTGTAAAAACATTTATATTGGAAATCATTTCTGTACATAACATATGTTGTGAAGGATTACTCTGTGACTTGAATATGGCTTCAGGGTTCTTTGGTTTCTTTGTGTTTATACCTATATTTTGTGGGATGAAAGTTTCGCAACCAACCTGGTTAACAGACTTAAGAGTGACTAAGAGATGCTGGGATTGCTGGCAAAACTGTTGTCCCATGGCATAACAACAAGGAAGGTACCCAAGATCTCTAAAGCCATAACTTCATGTGAGTTATTGCTGAATTAAAAGTATAATTCTGGCTTATAATCTTTGGCAACTGAAATGGTCACAAGCCATTACTTCTGCTTATTTAAAAATGTAATTGAAATTAAACAATCAAATTTACTTAAGTGAGGTAAATCATTAATTATTTTTTTTATAATCTAATCCATTTTGACTTGAGGCATATTGACATGAAAAAGTGAGTGATTAGGTCAGACTGACTAACACAACCATAAGGCCATTGCAAATTCCAATAAAAACATGGAGATCATGTTTCTATAAAGTGATAATACAGGATGCTTTATATTAGCAAGGGCATGCTGATGTAAATGTCACTTTTAAGTAAGGTCAATCGTCACTATATTTTAAAAAGAGAACAACTTATGGTACCTACTTAATTACAATGTAAATTTATGATCTTTTGTAGAGTACAACTATTCTTTCAGTAAAAGAAAAATTACAGTTACAACATCAAACCATTATTCAACTATCAAACTATTCCATGCAGACCTGGCTGATGATAACATGGCTTGGGATATGGCACCAGGCACAAAACTTTTGAGGGCCTCAACTTTTTTATTTTTGATGATACAAAGATTTTTTCAAATGAAAATGAGATATTTACTGATAAATGTTAAATGTGAGGTTTGTCAAGTAAAAAGACAATCTACTTCATAAATATATTACTCTTCTTCCTAAAAGTAGTGAGAAACCCTTATAAGCACATGGAAACTGACTTTGAATATGTCTAAACCTGCAATACAACTCATCATGCCATTCATTTGAATGTTCTCATTCAGATCTTCATTTGCCAGAATAATGTCAAGTGTGATAAGTTTGAAAAAATGTTAATTAGAAATTTTTAGAAAAATTGGACAAACCAATGAAATTCTTTCAAATTCCCTTTGAGCTTGGTAGCAATGGCTGCATGTCTTTTGTATATTTGTTTTAGTGGTAGAAACATTCAGTGAAGGACATTAGAATACAGTATATGAGAATGTACTGGAACACCTTACTTTAAAGTACTGACAAAAATAAAAAAAATTGCTAGATGGTTTAAGAAGGCTCAAGTGCCCAAATCACTGATTCTGGATGGAAAATTTTAAATCAGGATTTCAACTTGAGACTTAACTTACTTTGCTGAGATACTTGTATGAACATAACAAAATGAAAATTTCATTTATACCAATGCCATCTCTGTACAAGGCCTTTTCATCTTGACCTCATATAAAGTGATTTTAAGTCTCATTATATAGAGAACAACTTAAAATTTTATTTTTTGAGCATACCTGCTACTGTACAGTAGAATTCCGCTATAACGATAGCTGATAAATGACGAAGAATCTCTCGTTATAACAGACGGTCATTTAAATTCACCTCTTTCGGCATTTATAACGACACCAAAAGTGGGCGAAAATGAGCCATGAAGTAGCTGTATCAATCCATCCGCAAATACATTGAAAATAGATTGTTTCATTAAAAAGATTTTAAAATATCGTCACCAGAAGTCATGCACTCTTAACTAATGTACACCACGCATCGGTAGTATCTTTGGCAACGTTTTGTGAACAATCATAGATAAGGTATGGCCTGCGGTTAACAATTATGATTCCATAAATAAGAGGAGGGTTGAGAGATTGGCCGTCGTGCTAAGGGCAACACAGACAAATGGGCTTTTCCTGCATTGTCTACAAGTCTAGCTCGTAGCTCCATCCATTCTTTTATTCTGATCGGCTATAAGGACGAAATAGCGCCAGGAAATGCCAGACTGGAGCATAGATTCCAAGTTAAGTTTTTCGGTCATTCCCCCGGAAAGTCTGTTGCATAAAACCACAAAGTCTTCTCTCGTAAAATCACCACAAAGTTTCTCGTAAAGCCTTCCTTACAATGTAGATTCGTGAGACGTGACAATGTAATGCGTGTTCCAATCCTGCGGTGTATGCAACCCAAACACCAACTACGGAAAAACCAACAAAATCTACTCGCTACAGCGATAGTGCAGATATGAACACACCAACCAAAGCAAAACGATCACTCGCAATAGTGATACTCTCATTATAAGCCATACTTGCTATAGCGGACTTCTACTGTAGCACATTCTTTAGTCGTGAAGTTCCTGTTAATCTTTTAGGTTCACCAGATACAGTTGTCTCAAAAGTGTTAACTAAGTTGTATGTAGAGGTTATAAATATTTCTCATTATCATTAGGCTTGAGGGTCCAGACATACAAGGTACATTCATTAAGTCCATAGAATAACATTTGAGAATGATGATTAATTCTACTATTTTTATTCTTTCACGTGCATACCTTCCTGTAACTTTGGTCTATCAGATTTCCCCAGAATTATTACTGCAGAATGCTGCTGGAGGATTCAAATCAAAATGGTCCCCACATTGGAGAGAACAGTTTAGATGGTTGTTCCCTTCAATTGAAAAGGGAAAGTACAAGGGACATGTTGAGCATGTCACCGTGTATGGTGACACTACCTTACATTGTATTCAAGTGGAAATATTTGAAATCTGGACAAACAAGTCTGAATTATGATAAATGAAGCAGTTGATCACCTTTCAGGGAGAAACCAGGAGTCTTAACTCAATTGAAGGCTCTAGTGACCAAAGATCACTACTTCATAAATATATTACTCTTACTATCATTACTGAGGTAATAATGAAAAATATCTTTTATTGTCAAACTCATCTTAAAGCAATCATGTCGGGGAAATTTTTCCACTTCATAAGACTGATAATGATAACTTTTTATCATCTTTTCAAAATGCACTATTTTTGTGTTTACCACTATGGCCCTGACTTAAAGGAAGAAAGCAAGTAATGGAAGCATATGGATTCATCTCGACCAATAAAACTGAAGATGCAGCCATCATTGGGGACGGTGATAGTATACATTGTTTGAGATTGCTGCTGAGTGATACTGACAGATTATGCCCATAAGGACCAAGCCATAATGGAATAGTGCCTATTACTTAGACCTGACATAGGCTTACAAAAAAAGGGCTGTCCAACTGTTTCCTTACTCCAAGAATGCACCTGCTTATTCAGCATATAAGGCAGAGACACACGCCATGTCAAGAATAAGTGCAGGCATTGCTTCATGAAATCCTTTTTCATCATTATTTTTATGTAGAAATTGAAATTCTAATATAACCATAATTCAACACATGATAAGATGGCCAGCCAAATTCAGTGTATGAGAATATTTTTTACAATGATTGATTTTCCTGTGGTCCTATGATTAAAAGGAATTATCTTTCCAAATTTATATACATTTGCTCATAGTGAGAGAATTTGAAGCAATTAATTTTTTCATACTGTCAAACACTCATATTAGTTTTTTTTCATCATTTTTTTATAGCTGACTTCAAATCAACTTTTAGTGGAATGGAAATTATCGAAGAAACTAGAAAGACTTTGCAATAAAATGGAAGAAAAACTGAATTGAGGATTTGTTGAACAATTTTCATTCCAAGAAATTAATTCCATGTTAAACATTTATCAGCTGTTACTGGCTACATAATCATGTCATTTTAAAACAGGTTTGTAACCAATCAAACAAATTTGGTCTTCATATACTTCCAACAATATACTACAGTTGACAGGACATGAATATTGTGATAATTAACTTATTGTGCTTGAAAGAAATTGTGTGGATTTAAATAATAAAATTGAATTGTTACTTGGTATTATTATATAGAAATACAAAGTTTAAAGTTTTCCATTGATAATGGAGAAAAAATATGCAAGTGATATATTTTGGCAGTTCTTTAAACAATTCCAATATATTTACACCAGAAGTATTTATATAACTTTAAAGACCTAGAGTAATTACTATTTGGCAGAAGTAGGCATTATTAACAATAATATTCATATAGGCATAGTGGCACATTAAATCTGTCAGTTAATCAGATTATTGTCCTAATTAATATAAATTAATGAAAGCAGTAATTAACAACTGAAACTTACATGAGTATTACTTGCCTATTAAGGATGTACATATCTGGCTGACATTCTTTGCACTTTTTTGTAATTTAAATATGCACCATCATTCCAAGGTAACCTTCAATATGGAAACATATTCCTGAACTTGGCAAAGCATTAATTATTGTATATTATAAAAGTGAATTATTGATGGAATCACAACTAAAAGTGTTTTGTGGAGCTCAGTTTCCTAAGCAAGTTACATCCAAGGTCATAGCATACTTAACACTTAATCAACAATATAACTTTTAAATGATCAATATAGTTTGATCCCCATGAAAGGCTAGGTTAATACCATGAATTAAGGCCAAATACGTTTTTCACCTAATGGTGCTCAAATAAACCGAATTGAATATTTAAAGAATATTTTCATTTTTTCTAGTGTCTATGATATCCAATTAGAAATGATCTACCCATGATTCTCTACCCAATTAGAGAAGAACATATAAAGGCATTCAATAATCTTTTATCTTATTATTTATGATTGATAGGGAAAGTCAGATATGTGGCCAAAAATTCTTTTTCCATCTAAGATATTAATATATGAAGCACTAATAAAAAATCGCCAAATTTCAGGTAAACTACTGGAAAATGAGAAGTTACAGGAATAATACTTTTACAAGAATATGAAGGGGATACCAATGTACCTACTACCAAGATGAAATTAGTATCAATCCAATAACAGGTTAGAGCCAAAACAAGCTATATGCGTATATAGGAACAGTCACACATAAGAAGGATGAACACGAAAAGTGTTGAGGATAATGGAATTGCACCGGCAATCAAAAGGGCCGGGTTCTATTCCCAGCCGAGGGCAATTTTTTTCACTTTGGAATTGTAGTTTCCATCTTCATTGACACGTTTTGTTTTCGTTCTTTTGTGTGCTACTATTTTCCTTTCTTAATTTTCTATTATTTGTCGAGTGTTTTCGTCAGTTAGTAGTTAACATCTGTATGAATGGATCTTATGGGAATGCGCCGAAGTACGAAAAAAAATCGGCGACTTAGTGCCTCGAAATGCACCGTACTGTTATCGGATTTATTTTTAGTAGACTTCCCTGTAATACAAATTATTTTGTTCATTGCTCTTTGCTTCGACCAACTTCTTTGTTATCTCCACATTGATTGTTACATTTTGTTTATAAAACAAACTCTTGGCAACAATACAACACTGATAGGATATTTGGTCGCTACATTACCCCCCTCCCCCCTGCGGATTAGCGTTTATTTTTCTAAGTCTTGATAAGGAACTACCTGTAATTTGCAAGAAGTTCTCTGTGGTAAGCTGGCCATATTGCTTCCTTCTCTGACATCTTTTTCGAAAAGAAAGCTAACGGTTGCCACAAGTTGTCTACACACTTGTAAACAAGCACCAACTGAACGACTGGAGTCATCGGTGAAAAGACCTAGAGGTAACTCGTTACGTGGATGAATTATTAATGTGACAGAAGAAGCCATTTTTACAATTTAATGCAGCCACTAATTCCGGGGTTCATGGGACTGACTGACGACCTGTTTGGGAGCGCCAATTGAATCGAGATCCGGAGGAAGAGGGGAAAAGAAGCGAATGAGGTCCTTGCCGTCACCATCAGTAGCCGAGGTATTTGGAGCCGAATATCTGCGCGGGTCGCCCTGAAAGCGGGTATTATAGGAAAGAAAGATCTTAGGGTACTGGCCAGTAGGGTGAACTAATGGGTGGGCTCGTTTCGGTGAATTTTTTCAACTAGTGCTCCAAGAGGAGACCAACGTGGAAGAGAGCCGGAGTTGGGAGATCGGCCGTATGACGTTTGCCTGCAGTCGGTTGCTGCCTCCCACTAATAGGCACAATCAGGTGGTGCGGTTTTTAGTGGGTATGGGTTTGTCCAAGACCCACACTCCCCAGGGACATCTTCCCTGGGAGTGAGTAAATGCATTTTCCGCACCACCCCCCAAAAAAAATAGCCGGTGAGCACGCTACCCCCAGGTTAACCCGGCCGGCTGAGATGTTATAGCTGTCTTACAAATATCATTTGGATGGTATTTGTTGATAAACTTTCACTTTCAACTAGGATAAGAGATTGTGCGAGAGAATTTTAAAGAAATAAAAAATGGCCAAAACAGCGTCTCATGGGAACATTCTCACAATAACCAAATACACCGGCCTAATAAGCATCCTTCTCTGCCGTCTAAGTTTTGCCGTTAAAGGTATCTTATGTAAACTCATGCAATACCTCATTTTTTTAGATTAAAAAATATTAAAATGCCTCTTGTTTATGTACTTTAGTCCCATAATATTATGTAAAACTGTTTCCAAATAATCTCTCCTCTCCTAGGGATTCTGTTGGTTAATTAATTAAATTATTAATCTTGTAGGAATGTATTTAAAATAATGTTGGAAAATTTCACTTGAATTTTTTTCTATATAATTTATTTCCCTTAAAGTAGTGTTTTGTTATAGGGAAATTGGTGCCTAAATATTCAATTTTTAAGGGAAAAAGTTCCCTAGAGTTTAAGGAGATTTCCCAAAAAAAATCCTTAGGAAATTTCAAATATTCCCCAACTTCGAGGGATTTTCCGGGGGAATTTCCATCAGGATTCTCCCCAGTTGGTTTCGATATTCGCGATTCGTGGGATTCTGAGCAACTCATCCCACACGTATAGCAAGGGTCTTCTGTAATTGTAATCGAGTATGGGATATTCCGATTAAGGATACCATAGCCTACTCGGAATCTTTTTTGTGTAGATATGTTATTCATTTTTATAATAAATATTTTTATATTATACGATATATTAGGAGGTCGTGGTAGCCCAGTAGGTAGAGTGCTTGGCCACTGACAGGGGAACCCCGGGTTCGAGACCGGGTGACGACCCTCCGTACACCTCCAGCTAAACTCAAGTTGAGTGATTTTTCGGGTACTTTATCTTCGTGGGAAACTACAGGCGGCACAGGGAAATGAACTGGCCCCTCAACCCTGATGTGTGAATTTTCACACGCCGTGGGCTTAGTACAAGGTGAGCTCTACCTTCACTTAACATACCAACCTTCGGGTTAATCACTGTGGTTTTACGATATATTATATAAATTAAAAATAAATATTTTCCTATTGGTAATAACCATTCGCGATTGTAATTTTGTCGTTGTGCCGTCGAAGTCGGAGTGAAGAGTTTATTATCCGTATCTAGGAGTTCATTCGGATAACTCAACTACTGCTGAAGAGCAATCAAAGTTTTCTTGATGTCCCAGTTCAGCAGAGGTGCAGGGAGAAGGCGGAAGGGACACTATCACACCACTAAAGATTCATATCTTCCTATAATTCCTGATTATGTATATGATTGTTTGCATGAATATTTAGCATAGAGTTATATAGCAGAGAACATAGCATAAAGAAGATATATTTGCAAATCTCTTTAGGTTGAGTAACGATGGAAAGGAGATATTTTAGATACTTTTAAGTTTGCTTCAAAAAAAGGGAAAATATCTAAAGTAGCAAAATTAAATATTTGGCTAATATATGAACATGACAATTTTGTTGACATCCAAATAAATACGATTAATTATTTGCCATCTGCTCAGAGCATTATATCCATTATGCAATATGACATTTATATAAATATGTTCCAAGCATGTGGTCAAATCATTAGCTCCTAAATGGATCGTATCTTTTAATTTATATATTTAGTTATCGAAAAGCGCAAGGCCAATAAAATAGGACGATGTTATAGTTTACTACATTAATGTAATTCACTCATGAGATCTTGAAAGTGAAATTATGGTGAGTAACTAAGTAAGTGAAAAACCTGTAGATTTTTATATCAATTTTCCTTCACTAATCATTAGTCCTTCAATCCGAAGATTGGTTGACTGCAACCCCCCATCTACCCCTATCTAATGCTAAAGTTCTAATCTTCCATTTTCCTTCAACGAAGACGCTAGTTCCAGTAGGTTCAAAAATGCATCCGAATGAGTCCCTTCCCTGGATGCCCGTAAGTCATACCGCTGCATTCCCCTCCGCCGACTTCCTCCCCCTCGAATTCCTGAGTGTGGTACCGAGAGTAAGTCATTGGTCAATCTGGCTAATTCCAGGAAGACATTTTTTTATTTTTATCGCGACGGTGGCGAGCGGAAATGCGAGAATTCGTGAGTCGATTAATAATATGGCAGAAAACGGAAGCGATTTCAAGGGATGTTGGCTCAACGCCCAGATGCGTTGTATTCCTTTAATTTTTTCTTTTTCACGAGTCAGCGCAATTCATGAACACGTCTTGTTCTCAAAAGTGATCGTGACAGATTAAAAGTTATAATTTTTATGAAATACAAGCAAAATTTTTGCTTCTCTGCTTTGGTTTACACGCGAAACTGTTGCTCCCTGGGATTTATGTTGCATGTAAACAAGTAACGTTTGATTTCTGGTCAGTAGTTTGTGTCTTGAAATCAAGTTTATGGCGTACCTTTGTGGAAGATTTTCTTAATAATGCGGAACGAGTTGTTTGGTCTTCCCTCTATATATACAAACCACGCAACGATGTTATCGTTGCTGCACTTCAATGAAACCTTTTTTTTATATGTTAATAAATATACTGCGGAAAAATAAAACATTTGATGTCTTCTTTTTTGTATCTTTTAAGCAGTGGAAAAGAAATTTGGTGAAAGGGGTTAATGGATAAATATGAAGTACATAATACCTGCAACGACAACCTAGAAATATTCAAAAGCTATATGGCGCCAATAAATTACAGGTATGTATACACAAGTCAAAATTTTGCATTCCTAAATTGGCGGGTCAGAAAAAATTCGCGGAATAATCGTACAATATATATTTGATTTAAAAAAAGTAATATAGCTTATACATTTGTATTTATTGTGTCACTTTAAATTATTTTTTGTAATCATGATTTTCATCAATTGTAAAAGTTTATTATATAAGTACTATATGTTAAATGGTATAAGATAGATTGACGAATCCATACCTTTCTTTGTGCCAAAAGAACACTGAAAACAGATAGTGATTTGAAATATTAATAAAGAAAGATTAAGAAAGGCTGTTTATCAAGATTTTTCGGACCATGTGGAAGAAACTTCTCGCTTTCACTCATTTTAATCGTGATTGTGAAAAGATGAGATGGAAGAGAGGAACTTAAGGTTCTAATTTCGCCTAGTATCGCCGAATTTCACCTTTAAGGAAAAATCAAAGAAAGAAATCATAGTTGAATGAGATATTAAGATACAATGGGATCTTGAAGGCCATATTTGAAGACAGAATTTAGGGGAACATGGTAAACTGAAAAAATCGGTATAATTAAAGGGAGATAAATATTAAATAACGCAGAAGACTGTCTACTCTTTGAGAATGACTTGGTGAGGTTGAAAACGGTCGAGTTTGCTAATATTTCCTGTGGAATTCAACCAAGTGTTTTTATTTTTCGAAATTTCACAAAGTTAACTTACCTGATCTTGAGTTCACAGAAGACTGGTCTTTAAGTGCAAAACGATTAATAACTCTGTGAAAGATAGTTCTAACAACAAAAAAGCTTCATAATGCACCAATGTTTTCTGTAGTATACTAGATTGATCGTTATAGAGAAACCCTGATATGTAAAGTATCAAATGTATGGTAACCATATTTAGGGAATGCGATGCTATCATGTCCGTTTATTTCAAGAGACATTTATTTAATAACATCCAGCTGATCTGAAAGCGCTTTCACGGGTAAAGTACGCGGTACGCAGATAGTTTATAAATACGACGGGGTATAAGTAGAACTGGTATGATTCTAGCTAGACATTGGTATTGATTATTTTAGAATCTGTTTACCATAAAAATAACATTAATGATCGGTAGATTGTATGTAGACAAAATCAAAATACTTAAACTATGTTATTGATAAATCAGAAACCGAAAACTTTCCTCGAGGATGTAAATATTTTTGTCAATTAACGTTTTTTTTTTAATAGTTGGATTCATGGTACTTAATGGTCTTAAATACTCGGCTATCGATCAACGGTCCCAAATTCGTATTTCAGAAAGAGATTAAAGGCCGATGTTTTTTTATAAATATTTACCTAACATCATTTAGAGAAATTAGAGGCGCCATACCGTAAGAAACTGACCTCTCATACTCTGATATGAGCATTTTCTCACGCAGTAGGGTTCTATTCCTCTTGAGGTCTACTCTAACCGAACAAACCGATTTTGATGCTGATTATTAGTTTCGTATATTATCTGTGTACCTCAAGAGTTCAGTGTTCGCACCAGACAAATACGCAATATTTCAGTATCCTCGAAAAAAAATAATTTGAGAATCTGCAGATGATATCATTTGCTTTCATAAGACAGTCCCTGGAGATATTCAACAAAATAGAAGTAATATTTATTATGAAAACGTAAAATTTATTCATCACAGAGAAAGGGTATGTACAAAAGACGCATTATGGTCTTCTAAATTTTTTTCAGAAAGTATAGATGAGCGAAATACAGTAAAAAACGGAATTCAGCGAATGTCTTATTATGGGTTTCACTGCTCATCGGGAAGAGGTGGCCGGGTCGCGAGGAAGTCTAGGGCTCTCTGAATCGCTTCTGGGATAGGTGGCGCCACAGGAAGATGGGCACCTTGTGGCTGGAATCCGTTTTCGTCTGCGATGTACTGGAGGGAAATGGGCGTGCCGTCAGGGGCCGTGTAGGAGAAAGACCCTTGCGCCACCTGCGCTTCCTGTTCGGGGACTCCAGCGTTCTTCAAGAAACCAGCTTCTTCGGCCACTATCCCATTACCAGTTTCATAGCTGCGGAAAGTAGGAAACGGGTATTATTATGCAATCAGATAATTGCGTGCCATCATTCACCCACACAGCCAAAACTTCACATTATCAGTTATTGATGGGCCATTTCAAATCATGTTTCGTCATTCTTTTGATTTTTTTTCGAAATTGAATACCTTCATTTTCTACCAGAAAATATTTTCCTGCGGAAATGAAAAAAATGAATAGTGGTAACATACTGGTGCCTTGGTAATAAATATAAACCTTTGTCTTGAATACATACCTTCACTTACAAGAGTGAAGTTTGATATCTCACTTCTATCGATTGATATCTCTCCCAGCATACGAACGCTTGTGGAAACCCGCAAATGTTTTAACATGACATTGCTTTAAGAAACTATCATAGAAGGTATTTTTAATTGAATACTTTAGATACATATTCTGGTAATTTCAATAAAAGTGACTTGAACAATAATATTTTAATAAGTACATATTATTAAAAATTCTTTAATTCGGCTTTTACTAACCGCTTAATGTCTTTCAAGATTCTTTTAAGTGACTTTTGGTTTTGAATGATCAAGAATATCAAAAACTCAATTTGTAATGTAAATATAAGTTTTAATATGGAAAATAAAACATTTTCTGTTAATTATTCGGTTGCAAAAAATTCGGTAATACTTTTAAAACATAAAATGCCAGTTTCCGTCGCATAGGTTGATGTTGGGTTATTCAACGATATGCGTCGTTGTTGCAATTAAATAATGCTTTGGGTTAGATTCAGATGTATAAATTGTAGGATTCTTACACAAAGAATGAATAATGAACTTAATGTATCAATTAAATGTTATACTATATTTGTATTAGGAATGGAATAGATTGAATTACTAGAGTTTCTTTAGTTCTTATTCTCCGTTCGACGCGCCCTTGGCGTCTAAGTCTAAAAATGTAATACTCACCAAACTAACCCTGTTGGTCTAGTGTACGTTAATTTTTGAGCAAATTTCACACTGTGATTATTCTTTTTCACCTATATTATGTCAGTATGACGGCCCACACATGAATTGAATCTCAGGATTATTCAAGTCGGTGTACGCGATTTTCTTCAGTCCCAAATGTCCTTCTTTTCTTTCCTCAGTTTTCCCTATGCGGTATTCAAGATCCCGCATTATATCCGTAAATGACCTCATAAAAAGGTATCAGAGGTCATTTACGGATATAAAGACTCTTTTAGTAACCACTCGTAACTTCATTTCTGCTATTCGAGCGAATGGTTTTTGTATATTCTTTAAGTAAGGCATGCCTAAGGGTCTACTGTATGTATCTGGCCTACTGTACTGAATAAGTTATTATTTATGTTTTAAATCTATAAATATAAGCCTAATTAATTGGAATACATTTTCCTGATGACCTAATGATCTTATTATATGACTATTGGCTTGAATATTTCTACTAGAATATTTCTAGAATATTTCTTATTAATATTAATTTCTAGAATATTTCTACTAGAAATTGAGGGACTAGCTAACTTGTCTATTAATGGAAGAGACACCGTTTGCAGGTTAACTTTCTCTTCCACTGTTTTGCGGATGTGACTAAAATCTGAGTAGAGGACCTATAGGTACCCCAAAAGGAAATTAAATCCACCTTCGGTACTTGGCATACAAAGAGAAAGTCAAACTCTCTTGATGCTCATGGATCAAGCGATAACGTGTAATGTCACCGATTCTAACTTTCATCCAATCTTTTACCTGGATGTGTTCTTGCTTCAAATCCGTGACTCCATATCGCTTTCGAAGATGTGGTTCTTTAATTGTACAAGATTTTCTCTTCGATATGTAATAGCAAGATAGTGATTTATATTTTAATGATGGATATGAAAATAATGAGACATAATGGTTTATATCTATCGTGGACCTGCAATTTTTGTCTGAATTACGTCGTCTACACCCGACAATAATTTAATTACAACAATATGCAATTGCATAAAGACATTTGGTCACTCTTGGTTATCTGGCAGAGTGGTATTGGAATAAATTTATAAAAGGATGTCTGTGAAATCTTACCGTTTAACAATTCTTTTATTTAAATTCGTGTTTGAGTTGTTTACCAAGCAGTCTATCATCAACAAATACTAATTTTACTGGTAAAATATTATACTTTTCTTTAAAATTAAATTCTACGAAAGAGATAATTGAATCTTTAAAACTTAGTAACATGTTTGTAAATTGGATGTCCATAGAAGGTCGAGTTATGAAAAATGCTCTTTTAGAGTTGAGTTATGTGATTGAGTTATGTGAATCTATGCCACGAAATATTCACCCCTTTGATCCACTTCACGTTTATACAATTCATCAAAGTAAATTTTTAATGAACACAGAAAATAGTTTAATACATGACGAGGACAATCTGAGGAAGATTATAAGCCAAAACCCGGGTCCTATTTTGAAAAATATTTTTGATTTATAAGTTGATTTATAATTTATTGGCTCATCAATTAATCCTAGAATTTATCACATCAGTAAAATTTAAAATTAATAAGGTAATATCTGTGTAATCTTTTAGTTTCTCAGGAATTTATTCCAACGCTGAGGATATTTTTGCCTAAAAGACTGGTGTATAACTATGCTTGGAAGAAATAAGAGAATGAAAGCAAATAGGTAAAGTGAAAACTAGCGTTTCACAACTCCCAGCTACCAACCCTCAACAAAATACTTCAAGTGGTCCAATGTTTAACGTCACATCGAGAGAGAGTATCCTGGCCTTGAAGCGATCTTCAGTCTGTAAACAAGTGGGGAAAAGATAGGCAGCCTCTCCTTTCTACGACTCCCCCATTACTATTGGGTTAACTTAAGGGCATACTCAAAGGCGTACTATAGAAGAGGGAAAATCTCTAAGAAAAGAGGAGGAATATGAACTGTACTGTAAGGATTATAAAATTTATTATTGGTTTTACTTTTTGGAAACTAGCATGGTCATGAGAGTCTTAAGAGACTTGATAGGTTCCACACAAAAGGATTTTAAATAGATTTATTCGGCGGATTGACTATCAAGTCTAATAAATAATAGCTGTATATTCGAAACCCGGATAGGAAAAAATATATTGTGGGAACTAAATCATGTTATTTCATATAAGCAAACAATTGTTCGAAATTATACGTATGGAGGACAGAGTACAGTACATTGTGGTATTCAAAGAAAATTGGGACTTAGCAAGTTATGGGATGGAAAACTTGGCATGGTTTTGGAGGGAGTTTTTGAGCTTAATAGTTTTAAAGACCCTGCGAAGTCGTGAAATTTGGGTTGTTAAAATTTGTTTACCTGTATTTGTAGGTTCCATCGAAGCCAACATCAGCCTCATGGCGGACTATCGGGATGGGTTCCTCCTGCGGGCGTGCCGAGGCGAGGGCCAGGGTGGCAAGCAAGATGATAGCCTTTGAAGATAAGGACAGTAGAGGTCAGTTATACCCCGTTTGGTGATTACTCTTGCATGGCCAAATGTGCTTTCACTACTCAACTGATGCAGAGATATTCGTACCATGTCGAACTCGAAAGGATAGGAAAGCGATGTGATTTGATAACATGCATTCGAATTTCACTTCCATAATTTCATAAGTTTTTAGTTATGAGAAGGGATATATTTTAGGAGTAACTTGGAGGAACAGTTTCAGTCTTAACGTGAACACACTTTGTAATTCCAAGCATAAAGGATTTAGCCATACCGCGACAAAATCTTGGTAATAACACCGAGTTTGTGCAAGTACAAAGTGGGTTTACTTCAATAAAGTCAGAGAGAAAGTATACGGCATACCCTGAATTATTTTTGTGGAACTTTCACGGTAATTACTTGCTCTCCTATTTAATCCCTGTATTGTGAACGATTCAGAATGGTATTAGGATAAAGTAACGATTCTCAGACAGGGATAGACACTAGAACTTTTCGGCTTGAATTTTTATGTGATTGTTTCGCGTTTTCATTAATTAGGATGGTCAAGAAATATCAACTAATTTTCTCATGATACCCGTACGTATTATTTAGAACTCTGCAAGAAGGCATATGCTACTAACGAATATTTGAAATCCATACACTTTTGGAGAGCGACTAAAACAAATTATTTCTTAATTGGAGTTTTATGTTCACTTATGAATTTAAGCTCATCTGTAAAATAATTTTATCGTCGAAAAAACAAATTCCAAATACACTGACTGCTATCAAAATTTTATTGTCAATTATTATTTGAATGAATGATTATTTGAAGTAAATATTAAAGTACACGGTTAAGCCATAATCCCTGAAAAATCTCACGAATTCAAATTAAATGTACCCAGAAAAATAAAAACTTAGAACCCTATGGATTTATGAAGAGGCAGCTGTGGATAAACATATAGCTTTCTAAGTTTTTATTTCTCTATAAGCTTGCATTTTCACATAATTAAACCTACAACCGTCGAGCAAAACAAATTAAGTGGCTTTTATAGGAGAACTGAGTAAATAAAACAAACTGAAGTTAAGCTTTACGTCTTGTGAATGCAACAGGGTATAAGACCTACGTAGACGATCAACCACAAAAGCTGGTTCTTTGGATATGAATGGTTCAACGAAGCGAGTAACTTCACTAAGGAGAAAAAGCAGGGAAATAGTTATTAAAATTTTAGAAGAGTTTGGCAAAATATAAAAAATAAAAGTCTGACTAGCCAAGCTTCTACTCGTGCAAACCTTACGGATTTAAGGCAAATTTTCATAATGCCCACGAACAACGCGTCAAAAACAATTTCTCACGTGTTCTCCCTCACAAATGACGGACAATCGGAACACAATGGAGATAGCGGTGGAAAGGCGGATGGCAGTGCTGTCCACGGATAGTAATCCTATTGAAACGGCTGGCGTGAATGGGAAGACCGTTAAGAACTTGACAGGGTAGTCCGTTTGCTAGGCACCTTCGTTTGTCCCATAGTGTCTTCTGTCTGCTCTCCGCGTGTGGGTCTGCTTTGATAGGCTGCTGTTCCTCCTTCCTCAGCTTCCTCTTCGAGTCTGTGTTGTGTCGATGGGATCTTTTGGCGTATTTATACCCGTGCGAAAGCCCGGCTAGGAACGCATCTCCTCCCTTGGTTCGGCTCCGTTCCCCTTTTACCCCTTCCTCCACCTCGGAGTCCCCCATTGATTTCGTGGGTGAAGGGAAGCAATAAAATAATAAAATTCAGTGAAGGAATGCGGTTGTATTTCTGCTGGATCCGCAGCTGGATAGTTATTATTCATTTAATATTTTCCAAAGAAAAATCTGGAATAGATTCCACAACTATCATTTAACTTATGTTTTCCTCTAGCAACTTTCAAGGTGTTTTTACTATTAATGTAATTTACAACAGCTCCAGCATCTTCTCCTAAGGATACAGTGATTATTCTTTCAATGATCATATGTGAAGGAAATTCCTCGCGGTTTTCGTATTTAAAATAATAAACAAACTTTTTCATAAATTCAAATTCTTATAGTCAATTTCAGATCCATTTTGGATTATGTGGTTACTTTATCACTCATTTTACTTTGATTTTTTGGGTTCAAGTAATAAATTATTACATAGCTAACAGTAACAATTTTCTTATTCTTTCACAATTATTTGTGTTTTCTGATAGTTGATATTGTTATAATACTTGTGTTTTTTAGCATGAAGGTAGGGATTACATAAACATTTTTATTTAAATTGAAAATAACGTGTTATTAACATATGATTAAATGTTATTATTTCAGATGAGCCTCATTCCTTTTTCTTTCGTTCATTTTCATTTTTGTCCGGACACTCCCACTATCACATGAATACTAAGTATGTGCCAGTTACTGTTTGTTTCGAATGTGTGTGCGTATCCTTGTAATGGTATCGATTTAACATATTAATGCATATTATTGCCGGAAAAAAACGATTCCATTAAGTTAATAGTTATGAAACACCACGGTACACCGTCGTAATTGAAATATGTGGTACGTTGTCAAAATTCATAAATCCTTTTTCTACTATTTGTAGAAAATCATCATTGTTATAAGTTGCCTTAACCTTCTAGGAAATGCCGAAAACGTTCCATCCGTCAGCGGTCCAAGGTTATTACGGAATTATAGATAAATTTTTCTACCTTCAGAGGACGTGCTTCATCGCGAACTGGCAATGGCACGCGTACCGGCCTGCAATATTTACTGAGTCACCGGTGCACAAACTGTTATACACGAAGTCGGCCGGCTGGACAATGCATAGCAACTAGGTTGGCCTCCACTGACCCAACCCCCTTTTAAGATGTACTGGGCGATTCCATTGTTTGATATGAAGATAGTATTCTGCCCAATAGTACAAACCTGCTTGTTTCCTCTCCAATCCAACCCTTTCCCTCTCTGACTCCTGCTCCGTCCGTCCTATCCATTTCGTGCCTCGGATGTGGGGCTGAGTGATGTTGGGATTTTCCTTCATCCCCCAACCCCACCTCTTAGAGGGATTCCATGGTTTCCTTTTGTCATGCGATCGAGAAAAAAAACAACCTTGCGTTATGGGCCCCTCGGTCGTTAAGGGAGTTTCGGGGCTGTGTTCCCTCCGCCGGAGATCCAGTAGGAGATCGGGCGGTCTGGGCCCACTGGCCGAGGTCCAATAATTTCTTCGCGAGGCGGTCTCTCTGCTCATAATTCCATTGTCCGTGGCTCTCCGCCGGTCCTCTCTCCGGCCCCTGCGGCCCTATGGGAAGCCGTGTCCGCCGGAATCAAACGGCGCCGAATTCCAAGTGGCGGCGACGCGGGGAGCCGTGGCCCTCGCCTGCTCAGTAAAGGGGTCGTCCATATAGTATCTTGGTAAACACGCTTGGGAATGAGAAGTTTTTTCGGATCATTCGCCTCTTGTGATCGGGAAAGCTCCCTACGTCATCGTGACCCACTACCGATCGCCTTTTCGGGAAGAAAGCAATCGTCATCTCTCGCAATTCTTACGTAAGCGCTTTTCCGTGCGCTTCTCCGCAAAGCGATCAGCTCGGTTGGGAGACCATTTGAAGAGCATGCTCTCCCCAGAAGATTTTTTGTGTGGCAACCTTGAATCAGGCTGACGTGCAATGTCTCTCTTGTAATTATCCTCGTTATTCCCCATCTCCACGACTTAGCAAATTGACCTGTGCTTGGACCCTGGTGACCTTGGTAACGGCTTTTTAGTCCTTTCTAAATTATTGCCGTCTCCCATGGCCGCATGCCCCGCCTATCTCCCGGAAAAAAATACAATGGCCCCTCAGTGTTTTCGCCGTCTAGTCTTGACAGAAGATTCTCTCTCTCCATGGAATTTATTTCCTCACGACCAGCAAGAAATTTAATTGTGCTCCTTCGTCTTGTATCCGAGTCGAAGGAGCGTTGCGGGGACATATACAGGCATATAACAAGGAGATTTTGGAGGGATGACTGTGACTCCGATTGAGAAAAATGACCCAGAGAGACGAAACGTCGGGAAGTTACCCGATTCCACGCGGAAAATGACCCGAAAATATTTATTAGGGCCATTCCGCATGAACCGGGTCCTTAATGAAGAATTACGGTTGTGAACGAAGTGGGAATGAAAAGAAAGCCTGTTCTGGGGAACGCTTGGTGCATGGTGGAGTCGGTGGGGAAATCTTCCCCGTCTAGTTTGCCTCTGCCGCTGAATTTGGGTTAATAATCCACTTTTTTGAACTGCGAAACCTTCTCCACGGAGAGGGGGAGAAGTATAGCTCCTTCCCCTCAAACCCCCACTCCCCCTTCGCCCCCTCCCCCGTCTCATTCACACCGCGCGCTAAGGTTTCGTTGCAGCGGCAAGTGCCACCCTGAAATTGTTAAACGCCGGTCGTTTGCCTTTATTGCACCCACTTGTCTCTTTCCTCCCCGCCCTCCCCTCGTCCTCCCCACCCCCCCCCCCTCCCGTCCCACCCATCTCCCACATGCGTCAGGGAAGGAGCCGGTATGCGCCGCCGGAACGAAGATTAAAGCAAAGTCCAAGGCCGAGGAATGCATCGTGACCTTAATAGTTTGGCCGCAGTTTCTTTCGATGAACGAAGGCGTGCATTGTTTTATTGCGCGGACCTGTGGTAGGAGATAAAAGGTTTCCCGAAAGAGTATCATTAAGTTCCCTCATGTTGCACCCGGGAATATTCGCGGTCGGAGCTCGGTGTATCTGAACGGAGCGACACACCTAATAGTGCATACATGGACGTTACAAATTTATGTTTTTGTTTTTGAAACGGCGTTATTGGACCGGGTCGGAAACCAATCAGGAATCCAATGTTTGCCTCTTACGTTTCTACTTCCCAAGAAAATAATAGCTGACTTACCGGTGTAATTTCACGTTTATTCGATCGAGGATCAATTCCCAAAGTATTACAAATAAATACCTACCTCAAGCGATGGGAGCCACATTTCTCCAAAGCAATTTGGTTGGTTATCTCTCATTCACGAGCTACCCTGATATCGTTTGTTATTATTAATATTATTTTCTAAGTTGGTTCATATTTTATTAGATTTATTTTAATTTCCAAGGAGGTAAAGCGGCTGGTCATCACTACTTGAGTTTGGCGAGCTACCACGTTTTTCACGCACCATAAATATCCCACCGGAATTCGGCGTGACGACCCGAATGTTTAAATCAAGAAGTCCTTTACACCACGTCCCATGGGTTGTGAGCGATGCGATTGCATATTGCTCCGCTCGCTACTTGAAGTGTTGGGGGGAGGGGGGGAGGAAGAGGAGGGTGGAAAGAATAAATTGTTGACCCCAATGTGTCAGGAGGGATCGTTTGTGTGTGTATCTTTGTTGGTCGGAGGTGAGCGGAAAAAGGACTGAACGGGAGGAGACGAGGAAGGGATGGAGGAGGGGAAAAGGGAATAAAGCGTGAAGGGGGGTGGGGGGGGCAAGAGTTACCTGAGGCGTGGGGTTGGGAAGGGGGGGAGGGGTATAATCCACGGATGGAGGGCACAGATCGGAAGAG
>WURS02151818.1:0-21733 GCA_011762765.2 Rhinocypha anisoptera
TTCGAACAGTGATGAATTACTGTATAAATAGTGACTAAAGTTTCTTAGTTTTTATTTTCAAAAATTGAATTTTCATGTTTTCTTTATCAAAAGAAATGTTTAATTTAAGGGTTACTTGGGTTAATTTAAGCAAAGGTAAATTATCTGTAATTAAGTTTTATATTTTGTTAAATAAAAACTGTATTTAGAGTTAAAATAGAAGAGTTGAAGTATATAGTTGCTACCCTCGATAATTTGTAATTCGTCACTTTTTTCTAAATTCTGTGCAAACGCGTGACAAATTATCGCGAATATACTGTATGCACAAAATAAAATATTGAAGAAAAGCAAATCTTGTCGGGAGAGATGTAGATTAATGTAGAGTGTCTGTTATAGCCAAACAATTAATGCTGTTCAAGTAATGGTATTGCATCAGATTTGACTTAGTGGTTGTTCATCTTCCACCGGTGACAATCAATCGAGCAAGAATCTAATTAGCATCACAGCAAGTGGCTGCGATTCCGTCCGGTTGCTCGGTAATAGATGACCGGCACCGGTGGCACCAACACAAACACACACAGAGGTGCCGCGCTCTAATGACAAGTACTGGGTGCGCATAAATCATCTGTCCGGTGTGGTGAGCGGGCAAGATGAATCAAATTCTTTACCGCCTTGGTCTAATTTGCAACATTTCATTCATACATCAGATGTTATCGAAGCAGTGGAGAGTGTTTATCATTATGCACCCAATGCGAGCCGTGTTTGCCTGCTTGGTTGGCTTTGTTCGGTCGTCATCGAGCCGTCAAGCCGACAAAGATGTTACTATCTGTGAGCGCGCGCTCACTTGCTCGCGTTATTTATTATTAATCCATCTTTTGCCCAATACTATTAGTATCGAGCGAGCGTTTGAGTAGACAGTGCTCGTAAGCACCCTGCATTCTCACTCAAGGTGTTGCCCCCGTTGGCTTCATCAATTGGCGCTTCAAGAGATTGGAGTGCACTCTTGATGCGGTCGTTTGGCGCACTCGACCAGGACAGCCTCGGTGGAGCTCACCGCGACTTGTTTTCTCTCAATGACTCTCGTTCATCTTTGGCTTGAGTTTGCAAACATACCGCGTCAGCAAGTACAACTGGTCAATTTATAACTTATTAAATCAAGCTTATCTTGCTTATTAATCAATGTAATTGCGGGCCAAACAAAGCAGCGCCTTGGCAGGCAGATCGCCGTTGAGGGACCGGTCCCAAGCACCCGCTGATCGGTCTATCGGAGCCGTCATCGCCGCATTGCCATCCGGCACCGGCTTAGCCACTCCACTCTGCCGTACTCGGCACACGAGCCCTCTACTTCAGCTGTTAATTCTTACACACATCGATCCGTTGGCAAGTACAAGGTTCCCCAGTAGATTAGCGTCAAGGCGGCACTTCTATGCAAGATTATTACCAAATCACGAATCAACATTCCTCAAAGACAACGCGTGCCCACTTCTCTACACCATATTCCCTGGTTTGACAAGAACATTTTACAAGCTCTAACACGTCAAACGTCATACCAGTCCTTAGGATTCTAGACATCAGCATCATTTCAAAGGAGAGTTTTAATTAATAAATGAAAAATCTAAACCAAAGAGAGTTGGTTGTGAGGTACATAAAATAAAACTGTTTCAGTAGATTCTGGTAACAGAAAACACACTAAAGTGTTGGAAGAATAATAAAGGATAAGTGATAAAGAAGTAACTGGTAAGAAAGAATGTAGAGGACATCACGGAGGTACCGTCGCTAAGTGTGGTCAATTTGCAAGACAACAAATTGTTTATATGTTCAGACGCAATCATCGATAGTTTGCAAGCTTTGGTGTGCTTGATGGTGTCAAGTGTTTCGCACCCTTGTAGATACAAATAGTGGCAGCAGTCACTAGCAGCGGCAGGAGAAAACAGGCAAATGATCACAATTGGCTTCGAGTGAGCCAACGAGCTGAACAAAGCGAACATGCCGAGAAGCATGTCTTCTGTTTCACTCACTAGTCGTCTGGCTAGCCACATAGGGGAGAGAAGGCCAAATAATGATGAGATTCTTATCAGAGGCGTGAAAATCGACAGTATTGGCAGAGTAAATGAATAGGCAAGCATTCGCCGACACGAACTGCTTTCTCAGGCTGCATCTGCCGGTGCTAGCTTTGTTTTGAGCTGCCTACCTGGCTCGACTGGCTGGTGCTTGTGCCGCCATACTACTCGGCCCATTCGGAGCCGCCACTATGAGAAAGTGATGATGCTAGTAAATCAATTTGTAGCCTCGAACCGCGAAGAGTGACACCAGATCGTGCAGTCGGGAGATGCCGCGCACCGGCATCATTATGACCAACACCGGACCGTTCGACTCACCGAAGTGCGCCTCTCTCCAACACGCTTCCATTGCTATAGCGATATTTACTTAAACCAAGATTAATTAACTGACCAGGTAGCACCGAGTGGCACTGCCATGCATTTCATCACTCGCACCAAGACGCACAAGCACATTAGGTGTAAATGAGCGAGCGAGCTCAGCTAGTCGTGCACATGCAGGGTGGCATGTTTTATACGCTTCAGCATCCATCCAAATAAACGTTTTTGAAGATCGAAATCGATAGATATGAGTCAAGTTAACAGTGAAAGCCAAGACACAAACATGTAGTGGGAGGAAAACACCAAGCTCAAGGACCCAGAACGAACAGTCCATAAATTGTTTCACAAACAGGGTCTCAATGATCAGCGCTCTTACTAAAGTTGACTTTCTTTTTGTCAAATTAACTCGAGACGTGACAGTTGACAAGCACAAAAGTTGCAATGCTCATTTACTGGCGGTTGGCGAGTACGAGCCAAGTTGGAGTAAAGAGCCAATCAAAGCCTTACTGGAATCGATCGATCGCGAACAATGAGCCTAGTGTGGACTCATTGCGTGCAGCATTCTTGACGTATGGGTTTTATTTATTTGATTATCTATTTAGACCGCTCTAAATCAAACGGGGAAACGTTGGCGCGCGCTTAGCAGGGTGGAAGGTGCCGCGCGAGCTGATGCCGACTCCCCATAGCTCAAGAATGCCAGTTTGACACCTCGATCGCCTTTGTGAGACTGCTTGGCGGTGCACACCCGCTGTTGTGCTGCCCACTACACCCAGCACTGATCGAACCGTACTCTATGCTTCCAAGTAGTTACACACCTAGCGATCTCACCCGCCATGCTTTCTACCCAGGCCTGGCCAAACTACTCAATTAACAATGTTTAAACACAAAAATCCTGTAGCATTTAGAAGACAATTTTTCATGTGGCCATTTTGTGCCGCTCGTGAGTTTGTTTCTTTACGCACCGACCCGAGCTGGCGGCACCACGCCAGGCAAACGTTAAGGCAAACTGAAGCATTGTTGACCTGATCACATTCAAGACGGACCCGGTTCAACTTGACTTTCAAGTAAAGTCCACTTTAACTAAGTAAACAAAAACGCAATGAACAGAGCCCTGTTATTACACTGCATGCTTGCCTGCTGAGCCTAGAACCATGTTCGAATGCAAGAACGAAGAAAGAGTGAGAGGGAAAGGTGAGAGTTCGAAAGCAATACTCATCACACCAATCAAGTGTCCAGCGAGCCGACAAAGTAAACCATATCGGTGCAGAAGATTGCTGTCAGACGTCACCGCCACTACAGCTAAGATCGCCAGTACAATGAGCTCAGGTGGACGAGGATCAAGCAGCCCAAATGTCGTCATGAAGTGCGCCATAGCACGCAGTGCTATCAATTCGTGTGTCCGATGCACACAACAGTGATTGTTCATTGTGGTACGCAGATTTAAAATAGTTTACATGTTAATTAAATTTGAATCAAATCCGCGAGAGGACGTGAGCAATAGTAGACATTAGCATAGAGATGAGCAGCAGAGAAAGCCGCAAGCCGACAAATGCATCTCATCATCGCACTTGCCGCGATCTCAATCTCAACTGACTGGCGCGAGCCAATGAGCATTGATGCACCGCCCGGATCAATCAGTCAGACCACTGTTCGGACGTTTTAATTAATTTCCAATTTACCGCCTGCTTGCTTGCGGTACTGATTGCTGCCGGATGGCAGAGCAACCAACTGGTTGTCGAAGCCTTGTCCGACCCAATGGTGCCAGTCAACCTTTCACTGATAGAGTCATCCAGTGATGCAAGTCACTACACGCGACGCCAACTTGATTCTACTCGACAATACATGTCGACAGCAATTGAGTCTGCCCGTCCAACCCCTTCAATCAAGAGCAACTTGGAGTCAAACCCCGACTTGTAACATATCAAATTATAAACCAAACATATGTAACCATAGAGTTACCAGATCACAGTTTCATTTCACGCGTAAACGTAAGCCACTTTAAGTATGCCTTTGATCAAAAGAATCGGTGATTGATTCCCAAGCGTGATCGATTCCTCTTTTGAGAGTTTCCTTATATCGGCACATTCAGTAGCACTATTGTTCGCAATTCGATTTTCGTATAATGGCTCGATGCGCGCCACTGACGGACAATGCACCGCCAGTGTCAGTGCCAGCCGGTAGACTAAATTTAGTACCACCAAGTCTAGTCGGGAATAGCCAATCAAATTCATTGATATGTGCTCACTCGTGAAACCATTTAGAACACAATTAGCTGAAGCCAGTGAGGCAGCAAGCGGGCGACAGGTAAATCTCACCATTGCCGCACCGCTCGATGACATGACTTGATGGTAGTGCTATCAATAAACATCATTATCGCGCCCGGCCAGTATTCGGTAATACAACAGAACGCTTAACAGCTAAATTTAGTTGAGTCCACCAAGAATCAAGGATCCGAACAATAGAGTGACTTTGATAGCCGATCAACATAGTTTACGTGGAATATGCTTGTTTTTATTTTTGTAAAAACTCACTTGGATTGAACTTACCTATTCGAAATGCAGACGCAGATCTACATTTCCAACGAACAAAGCATCACTAGTTGTTGCATGCACCCGTCAATCGGTGTCTAGCAAAACCAATCCAAGCTAAATGTATCGCCGTCCGTATCATTTATATTTTAAAAATTTAGGTGAAAATTGTTCTTAAGCACTTAGAAAGTTAGTTTGCCGCTAGACGGCCAACAGTCTAAGTTAATTAATGTTTTACAATATTTCACCCAGACCGACGTTAACAGCCGTAACAAACATATCACTGCACGGTTGCGCCATCTATCCGAAGAAAACAATATATAAGTACATCAAAATAAATTTCACTACTGTGAAAATTGAAAAAAAGCACTTTTAACTGTAACAAAATCCAAACTCCACCCAAATAAAAAAATGATACCCACTTAGTTAATTTTAATTTTAATTGTAATGTAAGAAGCTGAGAAACAGGAGAGGTTATATTTGTAGTTTCAAGTAAACAGCTTTTTGGATCAAATTAATTGTTAAATATCTCTTTTTGTAAAACCCAAAACAGAAATCGACACCAAGCGAGTTAAATTCCATTTTGTTTCTTTTTGTATTCTATATAGAAACATTGAGTGCCCTCAAAGGACTTTTTTGTACTAAAAGCAAATACGAGCTTCCGACATCTATGGACAGGCAGAGAAAACTGCATTAATTTAATTTAATTTCCTCCGGAATATTCAATTTCCGTATATACTCCGCTTTAAGCCATTAGTGACTACTCACTGACCCTCGGTCGTGTGTAAGTAGAAAAACATTTTAGCACCTCTAAACAAAATCGGAATAATCACAATGCAATCAGACAGCGCGGATAATCACAATATCTTGCTTGTCTAGTATTGTTGATGGCTAAATACATCAAAGGAAGGTTTGAAATGAAAACAATTGAAAATACAGTAAACTCTTACACGCAATTAAACTTTCACATATATAGCAATTGCTGTACAAAATATAACATTAGGTATCACAATATCTTGCCTTTGTGCTTGCTTCGGCCTTGTCGAATTTAAAACAGTTTCTGCCTTCCACTTTGCTTCGACAACAACGCACACTCACTGCGTTAGTATGAGAGCAAACTATAGCTGGATTTTGTTACAAGAATTTTGCAAAGTCCAAGAAATAAATATATAACATATAATAATATAAATAATAAAAGAAAAAACAATGGTGTTTTTCTGAGGTACACAATAATTTTTCCAAAGCACTGAGGAAGGCAAGACAATCGCCCGCTTACCGCCAGGTAGCGCCACAGTTTATGGAAGAAAAAATTAGCGGTTACTCCAGAAAAACACCATTGGCAAAAAAAAACTAACACTCGTGACATCTAGTATCAATGAATCAAACAACAAAATAGACGGGTCAGCAAAGTTTTTTACAATTTTTATTACAAATATATATAGTGTACTGTCTGTCCGTTTACCAAATGGCACCTAACTGCCCTAAAGCATTAATGCGTTAGCCTAAAAACAAACAAACAATTATTAACAAATTTAATTTTCTCTAAAAAGTAGAATTTTTTTCAGAATAATTTCTTTAAACCAAAAATCTCTTATTATAAAAATGCTAACATTTAGTTTGATATTGTTGTAGCATTAAAAGTTATTTTACTCTTCAGCCTTATTGAACCACGTTGTCTGTGGCTAGTATTATTTTTATTTTTATTTAATATAAGAATTAAAACCATAAAATAAAACTAGAAACAAGGCGTGAGTGTAAAATTTGTGATTAAACCAACAAACAACATGTAGAGCCATGACGGCACACTCACAGACCGGCGTACAAATATATTTGAAATAATTATGTTTTTTCAAATATATTTGTACGCCGGTCTGTGAGTGCACTTTGGTTTAGACTAGTATTCTTAAACTTTAGTCTAAACTTTAGAGTGTTTGAGTAAACGTATCTACTCATCTACTCATATATCTCTACCTACTATAAGTCGAAAGAGTTTCGATCGGATAGAAAAAGTGAAAGTAAGGTGAGTGTGTGTAAGTCATACAGACGACCAAAGCAGCGGATCGCATCACCGCAAAGTAAACTCAAGCGCATTCGGTCTCGAACGTGTTGATCGTATCATCGGGCTTTATCTTAATGCGACTACTGCGCGCCCCCGGACTGACGACAGACATAATTTATGATACAAGATTACCGTCACCCTATTAGCAGACTTTCTTCGTACCATTCTTGCATACACACACACACACACACCAACAGACAAATAGACAAGTCACAAAACAGTCACCTAAGTCTCCGGTAGATATGAGTCTGTCTTAAGAGGACAAGAATGGCCTACAAACCATGATCCGATCCGGTATGCGGTGCACAGGTAACTAGTTCACCAATGCCAAACTCAAGCCGTTCCGTGTTTATTACGCTAATCTGGGTGATGCTCTATTATTATCATATACTATAGTGTATCACACTAGTACGTAGATCGTATTTTCACTTCTCGATATCTGTTAATGTATATTTTAAGCTTCAATCTTCTACTTTTAGATATACCAATTTTTTTTATGACTCGGTTACTATCTTTGCTGACACATTTACAAAGTCAATTATCGATTTATAAACATTTTTGTTTAAGAATTATTTATTTTATTTTATTACTACACACAGATAACTCTAAAATTAAGTAGTTGTTGAAAATTTGTTTTAAAAAATATTAAATATTTTCATTTTTAACAAAAATCTGGCATTTATTTTTCTTGATCAATAAATAAAACAAACTACGTTTCAAGCAAATCATTTTTCATTTATTTTAATGTACAAGTTCAAATATGAATTTCCAAAGTATGTGCATGTTTGTGCAGATTTTGTTGTTCATCCTTAACCCTTTCGCTCCCTACTGCGCTATCGGTACGTATGTGTCCCGCTCATTCAATTAGCGATATAAGGCTTATCTTTTACTGATAATCTTTGGGATTGAAAGGGTTAACTCATTAATGAGCTTATGTTCGGACTAATTTATAATGAAAATTAGAGGTGAAACTGATTATTAATTATTAATAGTTTAGCACTATTAAAGTAACATTTTTATAAAAACTTTCTTTTAAGGTCGGCTTTTCCTCCAAGGAAGAATGTGCCAAATAAGAATAAACAATAATCACTTTCACCTCCTTCCACTAAAGATATCCAAGTGGGTATCAAAGTGTGCCAAAAATGCTGTAAAATGGTCTAACTGATGAGATTCATGTGACATGTCACACCAACAACGCTGAGCTTCAGTATTTGTGTGTGCAATTTGTACTAGTGGGACTATCCCATTGATTAAAGTTGCTCAGAGATGTCGCACTAGATAATGAGTAGAGATCGATGAGCATAATAGACATATCGAACGGGCACATTTTGATAATCGAGACCCTCCAGAGCGCATATCATCTGTCTGGGCATATGTAAAGATAAAATGTTATTCCCTGCTAATATTTTCAAGTGCTTATTTTAATTAATACTAATTGAATGTAATATAATGCAAATATGTGAGATTCGGGCAAAATGATCTTGTCAAGGCCCTTCTGACGTTTGAGTTAGATCATGAGGGAGTGTCCGCCATCAAGCGAGTAAAACATTACGTGTGAACATAACTGTATTATTCTTGGAAACAACCAGAACGAATGGTGATGAGTCGTCATAGGTGTTGCTGATCACATCACAGTGGGAGAGCAGGTTGGTTCACCTGTGGTGGGGGCTCGTCGCATTGGCACGCGTCTTATCGCCCAGTATATAAACCCATAAAACGCTGGTTGCCTCTCGAACACATCGAGTCATTGAATCAGTGATAGCAAAGCAACATCAGCCAAGAATCACCATACAAACATTCCACTTTCAACATGGTCAGCTGGAGAATTCGCAATCAAAACCTTAGAGAATTCTTTGCCGAATTTCTCGGAACATGCACACTTGTTGTAAGTGCAAATTTAATTTATTTGATATTCTTTTGTTACCTAATACTTAATCAAAATTTTAGTAGATTTCCAAAGTAATTCTTGTAATTCTTACAATAACTCCTTGAGTTTTACTTCCTCTGGGTTTGCCATGGAGTATTTTATAATTATAATGCTTCCATTTCGATAAAATAAAAACAGACAGTTTCAGAATGGAAATAAAACAACATTCTGTTTACTCATGTATGTACACACACGGTAACAGTAGACTCATAGCATACACCAAAAAAATTCCATGAAATAAAAAATTAGAATGAAATTCACTTATTCATGCTTGGACAAGCCCAGGCAGTGAAGTTGGCTAAATCGTGATGAGATCGCAGTTGGGCAATCATGAAAGCTTGTCCAACTGAGTTTGATGGGTGGAATAATTGAATTGTTTTTGGTTGCAGTGCCTCGGGTGTGCGGGAAACGCGGTTGTCACCTTGAATAATCAAGGAGGAAGTGTGGGACTCATCACAGTGCCCATCCTCTGGGGTCTAGTAGGTTTGGTGGTGGTTTACCCACTGCCTCTGTTCACAATTTGTGCCACTTGATTTAACCCCTACATTTACTCATTACAGTCGCTCACAGTGGCAATCTACGTGTGCGGTGGTGTATCTGGTGAGGCAACCAACAATGCTCGGTGAGGAATGAAATTAAGCCTTGTATCTTAACAGGGGGACACCTCAATCCGGCTGTGACACTAGGCATGGCAACGGTGGGCAAGTTGCCCTGGAGCAAGGTCCTCAACTACTTTGCAGCCCAGTATCTTGGCGCTTTTTTCGGCTCGCTGCTTACCTTTCTAGTTTATCGCGAAAGTATTATCAAACTCGACGACAACAAAACAATGGGTATCTTTGGCACTTTCATGCGTCCTGACATCACCGTAGGCACTGCACTTATTGACCAGATTATTTGTACTGCTTTCTTTTTGTTGATCATTTGCGCTATCACTGACGAACGTAACATGGCGGTGCCCAAAGGTGAGTAATGATTCTACATGATTCTCGACTTGAGTAGAGATGTGTAATGATAATTCTCAAACTCGCCCAGGTTTGATACCAATCGCAATAGGCTTCGCTGACATTGGTGTGCTTCACATTTCGTTTGGTTACAATTGTGGTACACCACTCAACCCAGCGCGTGATCTCTCTCCACGTATCATGTCAGCCATAGTACACTGGGGTGGCGAAGTCTTTTCCTATCGAAATTACTCCTATTTCTGGGTACCTATAGTGGCTTGCCATGTGGGTGGTGTCATTGGCTGTTGGCTTTATCGGATCATGATCGAGAATCATTGGGCACAGGACAGCTTCGATAGCTATACTCATGAAAACGACAACAACAACACTTTTAACAAAGAAATCCGTATCACCGCTAGCAGCTGAGAGGTCAAATCGATTCATCGACCAAGTGAAGCAGTCAATAACAGAAAGTGCAAGTTTGCAGAATCATTGCTTTTCACATTCAATTCATTTAGCACCAGTTGTTGCACGACTAAATCAGATCTAACTCTCATATTGTATTGCATTATATATATTCATATATAAAGTGGCAACTCGTCACTCAAGCTGTCAGAAATATTAATCTTGCGTAATGATCATTACGCTATTTGCTTTAATTCATGATATATTTTATATTAAAAATAAAAACCATTTCTCTAAGAAAAAAGGGTTAAACAAAAGTGTGAAGTATTTCTCAATAAATGGTAAGCAAAGAAATGAGCAATTGAACGCTAATTGGAGCGTGAGTACGATTATGGGACCAAAGCGGTGACAGATCATCACGGTGCCATGACTAGTGAGGCTCGAGTGGTTGCTAAGCTAATGGCAATGTTTCAACACGCCGACTCTGCTAAACCATGGTTAGCACGGCTAAAGGGACCGATATTGCTGGGGCAGAGTGGCAGACCCAGGCCAAAGCAGCCACATCTGGTTGAGCCGCGATTGCGGGCAGCACTGGCGGCTGTTTCTGCAGTGTTGAGCAGCATGTGAGCCACCACCACTGGGCCAGGCACTGCCAGTGGCGCCATGGCATCGCACGCGACTCGCCGAGTTCAGAGGACGAAGGCAGCAGCGCATCTCTGAATGGCACCACTGACTCACGCGTGCCTATTCTGCCGCCTTGCTGCAGCCGATGCTTAGTGCCAAGAATATTCTACTGCAGTTGACAAGTCTCGCTCGAGACACTGTCAGTGTTTTCGCCGAGGGTGCTGCTGACCGCACTGATCAAGCACAACTCTGCACACTACTTGAAAACCTCAAGAGGAACTGACTGACTACTGATCATCAAAAAGCACTTGCCAAGCCATGTGTACCTTTCATCAAAGCCCCATTGACCTTTCCAATTTTTAAATTAACAGCAAAGTTTATTTCAAGCTGTGCAAGATGTGTCCATTGATTGTGCTCAACCTCGTGAAACAAACCAACTCTTGCCTTCTAATCAAACTACTCTTAGTGATTATTCTGAGTAGCACCTTAAGCAACTCAGGTAACTATATACAAATAATCTTTGTGAGAACTCTAAAGCTACTGCGTAGTGCATTCCATAAAATTGAGTCAGACATGTGAGAAAGGAACAAATTGAGAATCGCCAAAATAGCAAATAAAACTGGCAAAGTATGGTAAGGATGAATGAACTTTCGCTCGAGCAAAGTGACAATTTTGCACGAGTTTTGTAGCATCTATCAATTAGCTAAAAATAAAACATTCTGAAGCACTTGGTGGGTGGCGAGTGTGGCATGAGATGGCCCACGCCCGAGCTTGGCGACACTGCAGCGCTCAATTGGCGATGATTGCTAGTGACAGTGGCGATCGGAGTTACCATGCTCGCTACCATCTTACATCATCGTCACTCTCCCTTGTCTTTCTTGCAGCTTCGTTTTACGGACACAGCTATCTGCGACTGCCACTGCAGGAAGCCAAAAATAGTACTCAAGTAGAGTTCCGATTCAAGACCCACCAGCAAGATGCCTTCTTGTTTCTCGCTGCTGGATCCTCTGACTATTGTTTGATCTATTTGGAGAAGGGCCAATTAGCGGTAACAAGGAGCTATTGAGAGTAGTGCTGTGACCATAACACTGGTTCTTCTAGGTGAAAATGAATATGGGTTCGGGCGAGACCTACTTGGTCTCTGATGACCTTCGACTCGACGACCTCGTGTGGCACTCGGTGCGCTTACACCAAATTGGCACACACCTCTCTCTGGTGGTGGATCAACGACACAAGTTTACTCATCAAGTCAAGATCACTATGGAATCTGTGCTCAACATCCGCTACGGGGTTTTCCTTGGCGGACAAGATACCTTTAAGGGTCTCTATCTAGGAAATATTCCAACACTGCGTGGTTGTCTCGAACAAGTTTACTTCAATCACCGAAACGTAATCGAGAGCTCCCTCAAGCAAGGTATTTTGCATAATGTTCGCGCAGAAGGTTGCGATGAGGAGTTTGCAACCAGTGCCAACACTACTATCTCTTTTACCCGAGACGATAGTTTTGTAAAACTGCCTGGATGGTGGCATCACTCAACCAATTCTTCAGATAAGCCACTGGTGATTCAACTCGAGCTCAAAACCATTTCCAACAACGCGATGGTGCTTTTCACTCCCGGACTCAACCCTTACCGCCGACAATACTTAGCCTTAGAGATCATCGACGGTAGACTCAAAACCTCTCTTAGTGATACTAGTGGAGAAACCGAAGTCTATTCTATGGTCAGTGTCGATGACAGTCACTGGCACCACATTGAGATAAGGCTCGACTCGACACATCTCGTCATCCAGGTAGATGGCAAAGTGGACAGTAGTGACAAGAGTGGCATTCAACTGCACACTGATCAATACGCGGACGAAGTGTACATCGGTGGTATCAGCACCAGCAGGCAGTCAGTTGCCCTCAACTGGCGACTTCAATCCGTTTTGCTCGAGCCTAGCGTCTCGCTGAAAGGATGTGTGCGCAACATTCGCTTCAATGGGCGTTTCGCAGGTCTGTTTGACGCCATCGCCACTCATCACGTGCGCACCGGCAAGTGTCGATGGCAGTTCTTGTGCGCTGACCGCGATCGCTCGCCTTGTATGGATCAAGCAGAGTGCCTTCAGTCCACTTATGATTCCATTATCTGTGCCTGTAGTGAATCGAGTTGTGTCAAGTCTAGTTTCAAGCATAAGTCAATCGTGGCTCACTCACAGACTCTTTCCATCTGCCAGCATCGCTCCAAACCGATCGACGTGCTCGAAGGTACCAGTGTGGTACTCGATCATAAAACACTTACCACTGGACTGCCTGAGTTGCATCTCGATTTGAGCGAACTTGAATTAAAAGTAGTCAAACCGCCGCGGTACGGCTCAATCGAAGTGTTGTCGGCGAGCCAAGCTGGAATGAGTAGAACAGCAGAGAGAAGCTATTTCCGCTACACGCACGACGGTTCTGCCCATTACGCCGACGTGGTAATACTGCAAGTGAAGCCAAATCACCCACCAGAGTCAATCAGCACCGATGACAGCTGTGATCGATATTTGCTGACACTGCCAATTGTCGTTCGCTCTCCCAACGATGCGCCTAAAATAAAGCAGAAAAACACTATTACAATTAGGGTGATTAAGAATTCTAAGACAAAACTTACATTCAACTTGTTTAAAGCCAAACACAAAGAAAGCAAGCTGAACAAGAAATTTGAAGAGATTCTTTACCGAGTTGTGCACGTTTCATATGACACCAAAAGCCATCTTGAGCTGACAAATCAACCCAATGTGCAACTACAGGAGTTCACTGAGAATGACTTGCGAGCCGAGAAAGTACAGTTCGTGCACGTGGTTAACCCGAATGAAGTTAATCACAAACCAGTGGAGGTGACACTCTTTGCCTCGAGCGGCAACTCACTGGCTATCGAGCGTGAGTGGCGTCTCGTGTTTGAGCCTATCGAGTCCGAAAAGAACCACGAGGTGAACACTGGCTTGCAAGTGGCACACCGGGCCTTTGCACTTGTCACCACGACCAACCTTAGCTACTCGGTCGGCGAGGATGTTGGCGAGAAAAGTGGTTTAATCCGCTACGAACTTGTCTCGGGGCCAATGTATGGTGCTGTCCAGAAATTGCGTGCTCCGCCCAATCATTGGGTCAATGTCAGTCAGTTCACCCAACGGCAAATAGACCGCGGCAAAATACGTTATATCCATCTAGTGGGCAAACCTCTCAATGACTCGTTTGTGGTGAGTGTCAGTGTGCACAATCACACCTTGCGACAAGTAGAGGTGCCAGTTCACTTTGTGGACCGACTCGTCATAGTTTCACGTGGTACTGGTCAATATAGTGTGCGCGAGAACGACAAAGAAGTGATTCTCACCAAGGAAGAGTTATCCTTTCAAACCACCCCACTGCTGAGCATACCTCGTAACATTCACTATACTCTCTTGTCGGTTCCACTCACCGGTGAGCTATATCTCTTACAAGAAGATGGTTTGCAAGCTCAAGCAGCACTACGAGTATTTTCCAATTTCACTCAACAATCAGTGGATGAGAATAGATTGCTCTATGTGCGCAACGTGACACTGTTTGAAGGTCTACCACCCAGCATCGAGAGAATCGATCTTTTTAATTTTACAGTCTCCGTTCTCGGATCCAACGTTTCTCAACAACACTCATTCCAGTAAGATAATTCATTCTTGACAACAACTAATTAATGCAATGTTTATATAGGTTTATAATGAAGAATGCTTCGATAAACTATAATCTGATAAATAGAAAGTTACGAGTGCTGGAAGGAGGAAGTGGTAGCATCGATGAGCAGCACTTGACATTTAGTTACATGACTGAACAACCATCTGATTTTGAAGACATCACGTTCGTAGTTAAACAACAACCTAAACACGGCACTATTCAAATACTTTCGCCTGATCTGGTCAAAGTGATTAAGACAACACCCACACAACTTCCACAAAGTCTTATCAAGCAGCGTCGTGTGCTTTATGTGCACGATGACTCGGAAAATGATTTTGATTATTTCGAGTTTGTCGTGATGAATTTGACCAATCACGCGGTGACCAAAGGCAAGTTTGTAATTGAAGTGGAGATGAAAAACGACCAGTTACCAGTACGACAAGTGAACCGAGTGTTTCATATGGTTCAAAATGGCGAGAGACCATTGCTGGCCAGTGACCTTCGCTTCGTGGACCCTGATCTCAACACGCCGTCCTCGAGTCTAGTGTACACTCGGTTCTACATACCAAACGGCAATGTCTATTTCCACAACGGGTCCTTGGCCGAGAAGTTCACTCAGGAAGATATTGACAATGGACTCATCAAGATTCGACATGTGGCACAACCCAATGGTACTGATCATTTCAAAGCCAACTTTTGGGTCACTGATGGTGGCAATTATACCTCGGGAGTTCTCGAGGTCCAAGTATCTGAGCCATATATCACTGTGACAAACAACACTGGCATCGTTGTCAAGTATGGGGAGAATGCTCTCATCACGCTGGCCAACTTATCTGTAGAGACCAACCTGCCAAGCACAAGTGATGTCATCTTCAAGCTTACTTCCGAGCCCATGTTTGGACAAGTCTTAATCAATGACAAAACATCCAATCAGTTCACTCTCAAAGTAGATTTTGTTGTTCAATTACAAACTATTTACACTGTTTTTTTTCTAAATTAGGAATTAAGAGAAGAACTTGTGGAGTATGAAAGCACAGTTTTCGAAGATGAAGTTCCAACTAGAAGAAATGATTCATTCGAGTTTCGAGGTAACTTTGCTGTTTGTTTTTCAAATCAATTAACTAATGTGCCGATAATACTTGCAGTGCTAAGCAATAACAGTCAGTACGCGGTTGATATCTCTCCAACTCACTATTTTAATCTTCGAATTTATCCTCAATCCTATTTCAACTTGAATGTCATCAACTTAAAAAACTTAACAGTGTTTGAAGAGAGCCAAGTAACCATTGATTCAAAAACGCTACGTTTCGAACATTCAGAATTAGATGACACTGAGATAGTCTATCAAATTGTGGTAAAACCCGAAAAAGGTGTGATAAAGAATTTGAAGAATTTACCGAGTACTGTGTTTAACGAGAAGAGCGATGTGGTTACTTTCTCACAGCAAGATATCAACGAGGGCTACATTGTTTATCAAAACGTGCGCCTCGATTTGGCTGATGGTTCTTGGGACTCGTTGGTCTTCAATGTTGGCAGCGATATCTTTCGGTTGACCAATCTCACCTGCTTCATTGAAGTGATACCAAAGCTCATCATTCTCTACACTAACAACGTAACGGTGAACGAGGGAAATGTAGTGGCAATCACCAACCAGACACTTTTTCTCTCACACCAATATTATGAGAAGCTGGTGGACGAGATCATCGTGGTAGAACAGCCCAAGTACGGCTCGGTATCTCTGCAGGACGCAAACAACGTGACTGTGTCGGCCAAGTCATTCACACTAGAACAGTTGCATCGAGGAGAGGTGTGCTACCAGCACGACAGCTCTGAGCTCAACCGAGACTGGTTCACCGTGGTGGCACGTTCCAATCTCCTCGAGCGGGAGAGTCTGCCTGCCACGGTTCACATTGAGATCCACACCATCAACGATGAGGCACCATTGCTGCACAACCACACCGAAGCTCAAGTGTGGCCCCAAGAGAGTTTGCAGATTACTAACGCACACCTGGCCGCCAGTGACGAGGACTCACCTCTCTCCGAGGTGCTTTACCTCGTCTCGATGCCCATTAATGGTTATCTGATCAACTTGGAAACTAACACCACCATCGACCGATTCAGCCAAAGAGAGATCAATTCAGGCAAAGTTTACTTTGTCCACGTTGGTCCTGGCAACGGTAGTTTTCGTTTTCATCTCACTGATGGAAAAAACCAAGGAGTGGGTGGATTGTTTAGAATTCGAGTAAAGAATCGTGAAATGAGAGTCAGTGTCAATCAGAAGTTGCTAGTGGCACCGGGCATGCAACAATCGATCACACGAAGTCACCTGCAGGTTACAACTAACGAGGATGAGGAGATGCAGCGGTCGCGTCAATTCACCTATCGCATCATCAAAGCACCCAGTTACGGTCGTGTTCTGCTCGATGACTTTCGTAACCACTCGGCACGGGTGAACGCATTCACTCAAGACCAACTGTACGCAAATCTGGTAGTGTATGACCAAAACGAACCGGTAAATCGACCAGTGACCACCGATCGAATTGTTTTTGAAATTGATTCGCCCCAAGTGCCCACTCTCAAGAATGTGCACTTTGTGATCGAAATTGCATTCGGAAGCGTCAAAGACTTAATTTCGGACGATATTGGTGAATTAGTGCACATTCGGCCACTATGTGTAGAAGAGGGCAAGTTTGGTACTATCACCGAGAGTCAGATAGACTTGAGTCAATTCTTGGGCAGGGTCAAATATGAAGAACAGCTCTATCTCAAGATCCCCTCTTTTCCTCAACATGGTCTGTTGTTACGCAATGGAGCCAAACTGCCGAACGAGACTGTTCTGCCGGTTGGAGTGCTTGTCAACCACTCTGTGGTCTACGTGCACGACGATAGCAACACTTTTAACGATTCTATCATATTTACCGTGCTCATGCAGAATGGTTTTCTCATCTCTATCATCAATTTCACCTTACCAATTGAGATTACGCCAGGTAAGAGTTGTTGTATGTCAGCGTTTCACTAATTCTATCATTGTAAATGCAGTCAACGATGAGTTTCCCATAGTGATAACGCGCAATCCGCGCCTTGGGGCCACTTTTGGCACTCGCACTTTACTCACAAACGAAGTACTCTGTACTAGGGACAACGATGGCAATCTGAGCCAGATCATATATCAATTACGATATGGAAACAACTCGCGCGATGGCTACTTTATGCTTCATCCAAAGGATACACCGGTCTACTATTTCACACAGGCCGACGTGACTGAGAACAAGATCTACTTTGTTCATAGTGGACATGGCACTCTGTTCCACTTTTGGTTCCGCGTCAAAGACCACGAGTCGGTGTTATGCGAAGAGAGTATAAAGCCAGAGAGTGTGCCATTTGGACAGGTTGAAGTAGTGGTTGGCGAGCCATCTCATTGCACTTCGTTCTACCCACTTCTGGTGACCATATCACATCTCGCACTTAAGCTAGTGAACCAAACTGCCATCCAGTTACTGCAGGGCTCAACTCGAGTGCCCATCACTCGAGTCCACTTAGCCACTGCCAGTCAAACTACTACGCCTGAGCATATCGTCTACAAGGTGAAAAAAGCTCCAGTGCACGGGCAACTAGAAGTGGAGGAGCGTGGAATGCAAGCACAGTTTACACAACAACAAATCGATGGCAATCTGGTGTACTACGTACAGAGTAGCATGTCAATTGAAGACTACTTTATAGTGGACATTGTTCACGACCAAAATTTATACAATGAAAAACCCATCTTTGATGTTAATGTTAAGATTATTTCAATGCCGTTAATTAAGGCTCTTCGACCTTTCCTTGTGGCACATCCGGGAGAACAATCTTTACTGAGTTTGGAGTTCCTTGATGCTAGGTATAACTCATAATTCTTTCGATTGATTTACTAATAACAGTTTTAATTTTAGTGAGCTACTGGCTAGAACGCATTCGAATCCGATCTTTACCTTGGTTACAGAGCCCAAGTACGGCAAATTCAAAAGGTTACGTTATGGAGATCCGGATAGCAACAGAATGGTGACTACCTTCACCAACGAGGACATCGCGCAGAATCGCATCATCTACGAGGCCAATAGTGGACTCGACCTCAGCTACCCCAACGAAATGCTAATCGATGTGATTGATTATGAGTTATCGGCGACTGGTGTTCCCAGTGCACACGGCATCCTCGTGGTTAATGTGCTGCACAACCACTCGATGCACTTCGAGCGAAAACAATTCAATTCATCAGATCACATCTTCAGCGCCATCACGCTTTACGTCTCAAAGGAACAAATGTTCATTATCATCTCAACCGGCGTACTTCTCATCCTCATTCTCAGTCTCATTGCAATCATTCGAATCTCGTTCTACCTTGTTGGTCGTTCAGATAAAACCTGTCACAAGAATGACTCAATTAAAACCCTGCCTCGCAACGTGGCCCTGGAAAACAGTTCGCGCGAACATTCAAACTCGACGAGGCCTAACGATTCCTCGAGTCACTGCTCTTTAGCTTCGGTGTTCGATACTCATCTGGTTCACTCGGACCAATTGACCAATGCCCAAGAGCAGTTGGAGTCGGCGATGGCGGCGATACGAGGCCAGCGAGGCGAGTATATCCCCGAGCACCGAACACTGCGTACTCAACACCACTGGCAAATGGACAGTGGCGAGAGGGCAGACATATCCCCCTTACCACCTCCCTCGCTCTACTTCATCAATGAGAGCTCGGGTCAACTAGACTATAACCAGTGGAATGCAAAGACAAGCTCGGTGGACAAGGAGATGCCAAAGGAGCCTTCTCGCTCCAGCGGCGACGGCACATCGAGCATCTCGCACGCTCCCTACCAGTCCAAGTGTGTCACTACGCTCAACAAGTCGCACACTCAACTCACCAATCTCGGAGAGCTACACAACTATGTGCCAGACGAGACCACTTTCTGTACGTTAGACAACAGGAGATTCAAGAACAAATCTCATTCTCATCTTAGAAATCAATACTGGATTTAACTGATTTCTAACCTATTTTGTGATACTTATATTTTTTTGTTAAAATGCTTTAATACAATCTATATTTATACATATTTATATTTATTATTAAGATTAATAAAATCTATCTTTTTATCAATAAATCAACTGTGACGTTGAATAGTTTCTCTAGTTCACTTTGAAGAAGAGCGTTTAGTGATTGTCCGTCATGCTTATAAATCCACTGTCCATCACTGTAATCATACCTCTTTGGCCCGCTAAGCATCACAAATATAAAGAGCAAAAAACAAATGCAAAGCATTAGTTGTGATTAAAAAATAGAAAAAATACCTGATTGGAGAGGAAAGCCAAATTTGTTTGTTTGGAGTTTGCTTGTTGATGACATAGGTACCTTTCTCCCCCAGCGACAAAGTTAACACTCCATTCTAAAATCAATAATAAACTCTTAGTAGCACTTGTATATAACTCCAAAAACTGCATACATTACAAGAAATATCACAGTTTTTGCATTCAATCTGATCCAAAAATTGCTCCAACTTTTCGTTTAAATGATCCAAGGTTTGATCTGCCAACTGATCATAGGTCTTCTCGTCAAACAGACAAGTCTCGGCGTACTTGACCGACATGAAAACGTTGAATGGCCGATGATGAATTCGTGGTCGAGCACCATCAACAGACTTCAACAAGAAAGTTGACTTGTTTTCCCAGTAACGGTTGCCATCGGGAATAATAAAATAATGTCTTGTGGTATTTGTTTGGTATACACATGTTTGTAGTAAATATGTGTTAGAGAAGCGTAGTGAGTTGACACGCAAAATAAAGCGATGCTTGAAAATCATGGTGTGAAGAGTGGATCACCCGATGCAAGTGACCTCGTGCGTCAATCCGAGTGCCCATGCTCACGTTTTCGAGATGGTAACGTCATCTGTGAATGGCAAGAAAGAAGCGTGGCTCGTGCTTGCTTAGTTTTGCCCGGCTCTTTCACGCTCTCTAGCTCACACGCCACTCGTCATCGTCGTGGATTGAACCTCTCATCCCAACCAAAATGGTCTGTATTCTTCTTGATTCCTCTAGCTCTAACTCTTAACATGGTTAATTTTAGTCTGAAGAAGCAGAGATCAACCCCAAGGCCTACCCATTGGCTGACAATGCGTTGACCGCGAAGATCTTCAATGTTCTCCAGCAGGCCAACAATTACAAGCAGTTGAAAAAGGGCGCTAATGAAGGTATTTAACATTGAAAATAAAACTTATATTCAATGGGATAATTGTGGTTTTGTGTGTTTCAGCCACCAAGACTTTGAATCGAAACCTTTCCGAGTTGATAGTGATGGCTGGTGACACTACGCCAATCGAGATTCTCCTGCACTTGCCACTGTTGTGCGAGGACAAGAACGTTCCTTACGTGTTTGTCCGCTCCAAGAACGGTAAGTCCACCTGTCCTTGCCTTTTCCACTAAGTTAGTCTCACCATTTTTCATTGTATTTCCAAACAACAGCACTGGGCCGTGCGTGCGGTGTTTCACGCAAAATCATCGCGTGTTCCATCACCACCAGCGAGGGATCAATGCTTAAGTCACAGATTGAAAGTTTACGACATGAGATTGAGAAGCTACTTGTTTGAGTGAAACTTCCATTTTATAACCTCCAAATAGTATCATCACGTATCAGCTTCTCCCACATTTTCTGTTCTTATACAATTTTTTTTGAATAAACTCTCATCGAATTATAACATTCAAATTCTGGTTTGATAACTTTTAATATTTTGTTATCTTGTAAATTTAAAAATTGTTTTCTCTGTTTTAAGTTTAACTAAATCATTGGGAAATGGGGAATATGAACTTTAGAATCAATATTTAAAGTACATTACCGGACTTCCATAGGAAAGTAGTTTCAGAGTAAAAGCTAAAAATCAATTTTTAGCTAAATCAGATATAATTTATAGTAAAGAGTGTTTTGAAAAACAAGAATTGGGTAGAGGATTAAAACTTTTAACAAGTTTTTTTGTGAAAAAGCACTTAAAATCGCTTTTTCCAATGATATCAAAATAGTTTAATTGATTGTTTTTAAATAAATGAGCAAAGGTACCTAAGTAATAAACAACTGAGGGTGGAACATAAAGTGGGTGGAATCTAGATCGGAGGATCGATAAACTCTCCTGGGACCTGACGGTAGAGGTTCTCAGTATCGGAGTGACGCAGAAGGCGGTAGAAGCCGGCTTGGGTCACATCCGAATCTCAG
>WURS02151926.1:0-21732 GCA_011762765.2 Rhinocypha anisoptera
CCCCCCACCACCACCGTGCCTCGACCTCTAAACAGTAGCGTCCCGTCAATTTAACCAGTTCTATTTTCATTCGTCTCTCATGTAAATATTTGAAATTAATTTTACATTACAGTTTGAATTTTTGTCAAAAATCTGTGCAAACTAGCAGTCCTTAACGTTTATTAACAACGACGCTGTGATTAAAAAAAAAGACTATCTCAACTTTTGTTGGTCGTAGAGGGTTAAATTTTTTTATACATGTGCTTAAATTAGAATTTCAATGCTTTTTATCTAAAAATCCAACATTTAAAATAACAAAGATATTCTATTTGTTTATAAGCGAAAAAGATCCAAAACGTTATTTGATGAAAAATTTTAAGATCTTTTTTTTTCGAAAAAGTCGACCTTTATTTTTACAAATTATTAGACAAGTTTTTGCACATTAAAATTCAAGTTGCTGAAAACATTTTTATAATGAATTGAAAACTGTAGAAGTGACCAAAGTTGACGGTTTTTGGCCTTGGCGGGATAAATGTTTAGGGTTTTTCAAAAACTATTACACTTACACCACCCAAATTTTGCAAACTTTTTAAGCTTTGAAAAAAGCTTGTTATAAAGACAGTTTGACTGATTTTAAATAAATTTTTCCAAGCTATAGAGATAACAAATGAAAGTAATTTTTCATGTTTTTTCAATAACCTTTTTATTTGTTTGTCGATCTTAATTCAACAAGTCTGAATTTGTTGCTATTTTTATTGCACACAATCTCATATGCATTATTTTCCTCTACGATCGATATATTTTCCACTATTTTGGAAAAATTGTTCAAATAAAACAATGACGCGGAAAATGTTTTGGAAATTAAAGATGAGAGACCTTTTCTGTCTGTACCCCCAACATACGAGGTCGTAATTACACAATGATATCGCTGATACGGATACTTGTTTTTTCAAATTATATACTATGCACTGGACTATCCCTCCGCCGGACAAAATTAACCAGGGGAGGCGAAGTGCCAATCGGCGAATTACTTGGGGACTGCACCGCGACACTATGACATTCCGAGGGGTGGAGTGGACATGGTTTGACCTGAAGGAATATGTAATGGAATCCAATAAGGCCCCAGGAATAGCACAGTTCAGTGATGGAGCACTTTTTTACACTTTCATTTTGTGATTTTTCACACGTATCTCCCGCTTAATTGACCAAAATATCGATAACGGAGTTTTTAAAAATAATTTACATTGGATTTAGAATTTTCTTTAAGTTACACCAAAAAACTAATAACTCGTGTCACCTCTTTCAATATCTTTTAACATATGATACGTTTTTCATCCGCTAGTTCACATATGCCAAAAGACTAGCATCCAGCACATGAAATATACGTGTTCTTTCACTTCCTGTACTATGCCGATCTGGGAGAGGGCAAAGCTTCGATTTCCCAGTGAAACATTTGTCAACAATGCATCCCCTACCACTATGAATATTTACCTCATTGTACAACCTTCTGATAGATGGACCTTAGTTTTCAATTATGGGCATAGTTATGCTATAAAATTGTACAATTTTTATAATATTATTTCATAGTTATATCGTTAACAGGGTATCGTAAATTTCCCTGCGGTGTGGACTGCCCACTGTTGCAGTTCATTGAAATGGAATGAAAGTGGTTCTTGAGATACTTACAGAAACAGGATAATCATTTCGTATGGTAACTAGTCTAAATTAATGATGGTTGAGCATGTAACTGGTATTCAGCGTGACCAGTGCAATTGAGTCCGGGGTTTATTTGCGTCATTTTTTTGACACGCGATCATGCATTATTGCGTCAGTAAAACTTGTAAACTATACTTACAATCAAAATACTTTCTGCATAAGACGATATTCACTGCATGCTCAATCTTACCTGCAAGTAGAAGAAAAATTTTTATTGAGTTATAAAACGATTTGTGCAACTAGTGAAATATAATCTATAATATTATATAGAGGTACTGACTCAAACAAATTGATTTTCTATAATAATACTGTAGATAAAATAAATATTTGATCACAAAACGAAATATTTTCCGCCATTATTGTACGAAAGTCTAAAAAATTTAAGAGAGGACAATCAGCTTAAAACAAAAGTGTCACTAGTAATAAAGGTAGTAAAAGCATTGTGCTGTGAGGTGATGAAATTGTAAGAACTAAGAAGTCCTGAATGAGACTGGAGATTAAATGTTGCGTGATGAAATATCAATGTGAGGAATCTATCGGGGTAGAGGTGCGGTGCGTGGGCGTGAGAAAAATGAAGGTTCAAGAGTTGGAAGTTAAAGAAATCAAAGATCTCTCCGCATTACATTGAAGCATTTTTCTTAGTAGGAATCGGGACGTAACAAAGGAAGATCACAGTGGTAAACATAAACAACCCAAAAGTGTTCATCTTAAATGCATAAGGAAATGGAAATCTAACAGTTATAATAATGGGAGAATGGATCGCGAAGACGGAAAAACTTTTCGAAAATAAGTACGGGGTAGGTTTTGAACGAATGCAAGGACCAGAATTTTGGTAATAACAAAGTAATAAAATAATAAAAATAACAAAATTAAATATTGGACAATTTTATTTATATAACCATCGTCGAGAACGGTGCAACAGGAAAATAACGCGAGATATAAGAAGGTCTCGAACACACTGCATTCTTCTCTATGATAGGTTCCGGAAACCAATTAAGGGTAAATTGCAGCTGTCGTCTGAAACCGAAACTTAATGATGATTAGGTGGTGTGAGTGAATTCAAAAATCTGGAGACGGAGAAGGAAAATGGCAAACAGAAAGGAATGCTATAAATTCCGATTAGAGCGATTTTCAAATGAGCAGCAGAAAAATGGAATAACCGTATAAAGCAGGAGGAAGCCGGTAATGTACGACTAATGTGACTATTAAAGGCACAAGGGGAGATAAACGAAAAATTACTACGAGGAAAGCTATGAAACAACCATTTGTATAATTTTCACATTACCCGCCGATACACAAGAAAATATTTTTTTATACTTTTGTTTGAAATAATAATGGAAAATAAATTGCTCCAGACGATTAACCTTTTAGTTTCTACTTCAGGAAAGAAAATTAATTATTTGATTTGATAGAATAGAATTGATAGTAAAAAAGGACAAAGTAAAGAAAAGTGAAGGACAAGAGCGTGCCAAAGAAGTAGAAATTGAATTGTTCCGAGGCAAGGGCAACTGGGGAAGAATGCAGAGGAAATATGTAAAGGAAATGTTGAGACTCAAAATGCATTCGATAAGTTCAAGTCACATGACGGAATACACGGAACTATATGAACGGTGCAACCAGAAAAAAATGCCGGAGTTCTACTAGAAAAGAAAGAGCATGGCGTTTTGGGGGTGAAAGAAATATTTTGAAAAATGCTACAATGAAAGGTAACTCTATCGGAAAACATAAACGTCACGTGCAAAAAGGAAGTAAGGACTATGGAGACACTATACGATACACCTCAGTCGTAGATATGAGCTAAAAGAATATTCTCCCTCCCAATAATTTCGAGGAAACTTATTAAGAACATTAGGGCAGCGATTCAAACACCATTATATAAATTATATGAGAACATTTTTTTTACTGAATTGAAATACCTTACGAACTGAAACACTAGAGTAGAGAAACACTTATAGACTAGAGATGGGCGATTTCAAGGAATGAATCGATTCTAATCATATTGTGTGAAACGATTCGCTCGAAAAATCAGATCCTCTAAATCGATTCGAATCACAACATGTGAATCGATTCGAATCGGAATCGTAATTGAATCGGGATCGTAGCTGAATCGGAATCGCAACTGAATCGGAATTAAATTTGAAACGGAAATTAAACTGAATCCGAGGCGGAAAGGAAACGAATCGAATCAGGATCTGATCAAAATAACCTATTAAAAATAATCCGGAAGCCTATTAAAATAACCGATTCCCGATTGAATCGAATCGGAATCTCCCGTGTCTACTACTCTACTTTAAAAAGAAAAAACTTTTCTCCCAACTGACAGGGCAGATCGCAGTGTAAACTGTTGCGATGTAAGCATCAGAACACGTGCGTGGAAGGTGCTGAAACATTGGGAAGACGACATAAGCCTCCTACCATTGACGAACAACGATGGAATTCCTAGACAAGCTAATCTTTCCTTCGTCTTCTTTCTGAAGAAAATGGAAAAGAAGTAACGGCCTTCCGCTTTTGCAAGTATTTTGAAAAAGAATAAGTCAGTGTTGACAGGCATAGGATCCTACGAATTTCGGGGCAGATGCTTTTGATCAATGGGTTGCGCCGAGAACGCTTGATGCGTGACGGGGAAGTGAAGTGTCCTATCAGAATCCAGAAAATGGCGCGAGGGCGAAAGACGTGTTGTGTTCCTAAGGCAATAGATTTTCGAGCGTAAAAAAAACTGAAAGATTATAAGTTACCATTAAAAATTTTAGCGAGAAACACGTCACAAATAACACCAGAAGCAAACAGGTACCAGACTATCATAGTCATTTATTTATAAGTTTCATCATAAATTTATAAGTTATAGCTAACACGATATTCCGAAATGTAAAAATATCTTACTTACGTATAGATTTTTTAAAAAGTTGCAAAATTTTGTACACAAGTGCCTACAGAAACAATTTTAAAATCACTTAGGAGTTCAACTCTTCATTTCACATTAGCAATGGAAGTCCAACTGGAACCAACGGAAGTCATGGATCAAAATTAATACAATTATAACTTTAGGACACAGCTAGAGTTCATGATTCGTATTCCCCGAAAAATTTTTAATCCGATGAAATGACACAAAAATGTAATTCCGTGTTTTTTTCACGAGAGGAATGTAAAAAAAAACATGAAAAAAGTAGGATATGTAAATATTTGGGTATTACGACACAACATTTTTGTGGGAAAAGCGTATCCGAGAAGTTAAGGAGAATTGCATATAAAAAGTTAGGATTCATAAAAAGTTACTTGAGAAATGTAATGAAAAAAGTACAAGAGAGCTGTTATTTTACGGTCCTAATTAAAGTATTCGACAAATATAAAAAGTCACTTGGGAAATATAATGAAAAAAGTACAAGCGAGCGGCAAATTTTGCGGCCGTAATTTAAGTATTCTGTAAATGTATGCAATCTTCATTAGATGGGTCTAGTTTTATAATTAGATCTAGTGCAACGCATAGTAGGTAGTTTTACATCAACTTATCTTTGTCAACGAAGTAGTGTTATTGGAGAAATTATGCTGGGATCCATAGGAAATATAGGTTGTATTTAATGTGTACCAGGCAACCCACTTTAGCGAGGAAGTTTAAGATACATTGCAAGCCCCGTCTTACTACGATATATTAGACCACAGGCAAACAATTAAATAAGTCGAGTTTAGTACGAATAGATTTAGTATGCCATTTTTTCCTCTTACGAGTAACCATGAGAATAAGTAGCTTTCTTAGTCTCCTGCAAGCGTGTTATACCTTCCTGAAATTGACAATATTGATCCTGCATATTTGAATCAATTAATAGAATACATGCCTGGTTTGTACTCAGCAGCTGCCACACGCTCTTGTGACAGCTTGCGGGATACCTTCTTTGATTAGCTAGGGTGAAATTTAAATTATTTATTGACTTACTGTAAGATTGCCTATTCGTGCAATCACTAACTGGGTGGATGTTCTTGCATCAAGCATTTCAACCACAGGATTTTGTAGAATACGAAGGCTCCGGAGTGAAGGGAGTTTATTCAACTCACTAACTGAGACCCACTTGAAAAGAAGTCATGTTACTCATGAAAGGAGTTCACCATTAAAACAAGTAATTAAAAGCAGTAATTAAAATCACACTCTTTTACAAATAGTAAAAACTTACGATCCAGTAGTTACCCTGAAATATGCAATTATCATAAAAAGTTCATAATTACCTCTTTGATTTTATTCTGTTGAACAATAAGTCTTTTTAAAGATGGAAAAAGAGAAGTAGTTTGATCTCCAGGGAATCTGATCGTTTTCACACCAATTTCACTAACATTTAAAGTCTCCAGCCTAGTGCATAAAAAGTGTTCAGGGTACATTCAATAAGAGATATCAGGTTTATAACATATAATAATCAAGAGCTTATTATACATGATGAAACTACAAAGTTACTGTTTACTGTGGGTATGTATAATTTTCTGAATTCAGTCCTGATGCTATTAAGTGTTAATCATTTGAAATAATAACACAAAAAATATTCTCTCAATGCTATTTCATTAACAAAATCTTAGATTGTGGGATAGAGAAATGTTAGAAAAGGGCAATTCAATAATTGACTAGAAGAATGATAATATTTTGAACACGAATTGAGAGTGTGACTATGTATATACCTAGATGATGAAGAGAACTTCTAATTTCTAAGGAGTAAACATCCATGTGAAATACAAAATAATAAATGATGTGAGGTTGTCATAAAAATAAAATTTTCAACAAGACATTACAGTGCACCTCACAAAAGTACATTTTTTAAGAAAGTCATACAACATTTGTCAATTCCAGAGATTTATTTTTACTTTTTAAGACCAGAGTTTAGATGCAAAGGTGTCATCGCCAGGTTAGGAAAAATGAGAAATTCAGGTATATAATTTGAGGTGAAGTGTTGAGAAATAATGTGAGGTAGGTTGAGACAAGAGAGGGCAAGGACTGGTGGTTGGAAAAGGGGAAAGTACAAAATTTACAATATGTAGTAACAATGTAACAAAATGTAAAAAAAATAATTGTTGTTATATTTAGGAAGTGCATCTTATCAATCTTTCTGTCATATAAATGTACCATAAATGAAAAATTAAAGCAGATAAACTAAGAAGGATACGAATTATATAAAATGATCTCACCCAGGAAGAATACCTAATTTATTCACTTCGTCCCAGTCTCTGATTGGATTGCCCTGCAGATCAAGGGACTGCAGAGTCTGCAGTGCAGGTGGATTATCCAATCTTGATATATTATTCCATGGTATCTGAAGCTCATGAAGACTTGGCCACATTATCACACAAGTCATGACATTGTCCCATGAGTAATCCATATCCCTCAACACAACATGCTTGACAGAGGTGAAGCAATGGGAGAGACTTTCAGGATCATCAGGTACTTGGATCCGGTTTTCACTGAAGATAAATGTAAAAATATAAGATACCTTAATATCCAATGCTCCAGAACAGCAAGGGCTGAATTAGAACTACGATCAGACACATCCTAATAAATAGTGATTGATTCATGTCCTTTTGTGCTCAATTAATTAAGCAATTAAAAGGTATCACAAGAGGAAAATAATAGTGAAAGATTAAGAAAAAGAATATTGTATCCTATTATGTCAATGTAAACAGCATGATAATATTTTTCTGACTGCAGGATTTCAATTTGTCTCAGTCGGGAGATCTCAATCATCCTGTTGCCTTTATACCAAATCACAAATGCTTGATTAATTGGGTATTGTCAGGCATCACTTTGTGGAAGCGATTCATATTGAGATTGAAAACAGTTGGTTTTTCCACATGAAACTTTATTATATACGACCCAGGTTTCAACTTGCCTTTGACTTACTTTCGACCTGATAATGACTTTGCAAGTCGAAACCTAGGTCGTATATAATAAATTTTCATGTGGATTCAAGAATAAGGGAAATTAAAATGTGTTGGTTTCACAAAATATTTTTATTACATCATTATGACTGGTTTCATAAAACAGTTGACATCATCAGGACATCAACATCATTGAGATCATCTAGTTGACATCATCTTAATCCTAATAATGTCAAATATTTGATGAAACCAGTCAGAGTGATTGAACCGACAAAGTTTAATTTCCCCTATTCATAATGTAGTTTCACCACCATAAAGCCTATTGAACTCTGTGAGATTCATATTTATGGTAGCTTTGGTACAAAGTGAGCTTTGCTCTCCTTAGAGATTATCTTAGTATGTACTGCTTAAAGAGTATTTATTATAAAATTCTACCAATATATAAAAATAGTTTCTTATTCACACAACAAAACCCAAGTGGTAAAATATTTGACATATCCACACACATTCATGAAATAGGATAGAACAAAAATCAGAATTTCTAAAGTGGAAATAAAAAAATTTATTACCTTTATGAGCAATATTTCTTAGCTGAAAAATTTTTTTGAGCCTAACACAAAAAAGCCAATAAAGGTTTTTTGGATTCCTAACTCATAAAAGGTAACAAGAAGTTGAGGTCATTGATAGGCTAACCTGGCGAGTCCTATCCATTTCTTCCTAATCAACATCATCTTATCCCTCATTCTATCTTATAATATCTTATCCCTGTTTTGTTGACAGAAGATTCTCAATCTCTCCCTCAATTTTGTGTTGTTATTAATACTGAATTTAACATAAAAATCACCTTATTGTTACCCACCACCTTTGTGATTCCTTGTTTAACACTGTTTCTAACCTAGACCCTCCTTCCCTCAGCTATAAATACTGTATTTCTCCAATAATATCCACCTATGCCAAATTATATTACTCAACCATAATATAACTATATTTCCCTTCTCCATTTCATACTTTTTGCTCTAAAATACTCCTTCACGGTCCTACTCTGTGATAATGCTGTTTAGTTTCAAATTCATGTGAAACAGCAAAAGCCTTTCCACTCCCACTCACAGGAATGACACCTGACCCAGAGGACTGTCCATAAATGTACAGATTCATATCACTAAATTATTTCAAAAGTGGTGAGGTTACTTTGTGGCATCTCAACATTATCGAAATAAAACACACAAGGTTTAATTCCGCAGAAATGTATTGCAAAACTCGACCGGTTTCAACCTTTCCAGGTCATTATCAAGAGTAAACTTTTACTCTTGATTAAAAAGTTTTGTGGGAGAGGTAATTGAGGTGGTTTCAGTCTTTCACAATAGTGTTTTTAATGTGACATGCTGTCAAAGCCATTTTATGGCTGCTCCTTTATTGTTACTGGAGATCAGAGGCCTTTGTAATCATCTCACTTAGAAATAAACATTGGTTGAACTAACTTATATATAGATGGCTCCTACCCTTCAATCTATCTGGCATGGGTCAACCTATCAGGAGCAATCATCACTACTATGACCAGAACAGGTTTAGTGTTCATTGGAACACAAAAATATGTCAAGTTTGCAGTCCTTTTATAGGGCAAAAACATTAATTTATAAAGAAATACACATTAAAATTCTTTTGAAAGACATTCGTGTATAAAGTATTAACATTTGGGAAAATATTAAACAATTTGAAATATGTGACCAGGTTCCATTGCGACATATGCATTTTAGATACATTTGGATTATTATGCACAACCCCAAAAGTATTTCCTTCCAACAATCAAGTATGGATGTAAAAAAAATCACACACTGACAATTTAAGCGCCAAAAAATCTACCACAAATATGGCTTAAGAGTACCAATATAGCGAATATTTCAATATCATACCACAGTGATCATATTCATCATAATTGTGGCACTTCATGTTATTACCTGACATTCAATAAGTGAAGATATGACAATTCCGATACTATTTCAGCAATTGTAATCCAGTCTGATATTAAATTTTTGGTTATATCTAGTTCTTGAATTTCTGGGCAAACTTCAGATATAACTCCTTTGTCATCAGCTGTGCTAATTTTCTCATCTCTTAAGCCGGCAACCCGCAGGTGTTTCAAGCAACTATAAGATAAAACTTAATTTAGCTTTGGAAATGTAAACATTTGATGTATCAAGTGCTACCTTTAAATGTAATTACGTCACAAAATGAATAACAATACACACTTAATCTGAGATTAATTACGGCAATTTATATAAGCAGGAGGGTAAACAAATATCATTAATATAAAGAATCACAGTAACCTTAAATTTACCTCTGTTTTTTGCCGACAAGGTCCATGCCCACCATCTCTATAAACCGTACATTAATCTCTCGTTTCACTTTTGATAAGTTAGCAGCTCCATAGGAATCTTCATCCTTGATTTCTCGATAACGATCTTTCAGAGCACTCAAAAAACTCCTGCCAAAATTAACTTTTGCAGGACGTACGAAAGAACCTGATGTGGGGTGTCTATATAAAAACGTTACAGCTTAGAAAGAGTAATATTAAGAGGAGAAACAAGAAAATAAAGAATACATGAACTATGGAACAAACAGTCTGTATAAAAAGACATGTTTTAAAAATCGGCAAAAATAGTTTTACTACAACACTGGAAGGTGAGGCTCAAACAAGAGGACTTTTGCAGGAGTACAACTGTATGTAGTTTTGGAACAAACAGTAAATATACCAACCTCGTCTGAAAATATCTAACTCCTTCATGCAATCCATCATGTTTACCACGAGATGGGTCATCCCAATCAATCCCTAGCCACACCCCTGAGGTTGGAGGCACTTCTCCCACGTACAACACAGTTCCGTGCTCTCCATTACATTCAATTCTCTTCCCAGTCATTAAATGAAGAGGACTGTCGGATTCTATCATCTTGTGAGGCATCTGCAGCAGAAAAAGTAGAAATTTAGCCCTTCTTAATGTTGTTCTTCAACATACTAAGATTAAATAATTAGAAGGAAACAGCTATCTGGGTGGTGTACAAAGTTTTAAAATTCTAGGGAATGATTAAATTATGTTCAGACAACAAGCTAAACGCATTACAACCAACAACAAGTATCATTACACCCACGCTTCAATTTTCTGCATTTAGAATGGTGACAGCGATGACAGCCGATGTGAAAACAGTCGAATGACCAAATTTTTGGGATATTTTCATGTAGTCCCTACGACTCCCACTGTGGCGCTCTATGCCACTGACTTTCATGTCCTCTGGTGTCAAAATAAAAAATTATCTTATAGTTGTAACTGATTTTAAAATAAATCATATGGTGATTTGTATCCTCATTTTAGAAGGTTGTAGCAATTAAAAATATATTTATTGCTTCTAACCAGGATGATGAAAACTTGTATATTAACTTTAAATGTCTTAGAAAGTTAAGAAAATGAATGATAAGCGTGGGTTATATTGTAATGATGCCGTGTTATATCAAGATTGTAAGAAGTTTTTAAATTTAAATTATGAAGTGTAATCTAAAGGTTTTCGATGAAATCCAGATAAGAACTTTCTAGAATTACCTAAATATAAATTACTATTCATACTTATTACCACCTGTCAATTGGAATACCTACTTATTTTCTCCCTTCATTATATTCTTCTATGCCATTAAAATCTTCCATATTTGTGCTCTCAATTTTCCTCTTAATGTAAGTGCCATCTTTCTCTTTCAACGAATATTTGAAATACTTCCATGTCTATTAGAGTAAATGAGTGAATCGCGATAAAATAAAGGAGGCACAGCCAGTCGGAACGTTGCTCAGCCACCTTATTTATAACCATCCTACGTTTACAGTCCGGAGTTTGTTTTATCTATGGTGAGTTCCGCACCCACTTTTATTCCTGACTCCACCGTTACGCAAGTTAAAAAGCACAGGTGAAAGCAGACAGCCCTGTTTAACTCTTCGGTTGTACATCCAGATTTTCCGTCTGCTAATCTTACTTGCAAGACCAGTAAGCCATATGCCTACTGGTTTCTGGACGCTTATCCTTTTAATCTACTCCTATTTTTTTATAAAACTTCCATCGGTTTCGGGGAACTCTAAAAAAAAAATGCTTTCTCAAAGTCTACGAAACTTGCGAAAATAGCCTGATGGATTCATTCCGTTTTATCAATGTCTTTTGTTTCAATGTTTTATCAACATCCGTTTTGTCTTCTCTCAAGTCTTATACAGAGGATTCTTGGGCCTACCTTCACGGCATGAGGGTTCAAACTAATTGTCCTAACTTCTTCGTTGCCTTCTTTTCAGACGTAATTTCGCAAAGATTTTTTGGGATGACACCCACGGAAGTCATGTCTCCCCGCTGGAGAGGGGGGGCTGGGTCCCGTAGTTGCCAGAATTCATTTCCATTATTTTGCTCGTTATGGTCTTGGAAATATATAACTAAAGTGTCTTCCCACTTAGTTCCTTAATAGTTTCTATTGTGAAACTATTACTATATGGCCACCCCAATGGAGATCAGACAGCCTTTACAGCCGGCTCACTGAGGAGCAGACTCGGAGTGGACTACCTTTCATCTGATTCTCACCTTTAGATGTATCTGGTACGGGTGACTCTAACAGGAGCAATAACTATTGCTTAATTTTTCCAGCCAATGCAGCTCTAAATGCCATTGGAACGCGCAAGCCCTTTCACCACATCAAGATCGAAGCCCATGGGAACGAACTTTGTAAATAACTTTTGGTTTATGCATTTTTATTTCGCTGTGTCAAACGGGAATTTATTTTGTTCGATTGTCACAATACCTTTTATATAAAATATGCGAAGATTTTTGCTGATAATTATTACGCCGAGAGTTGATTGTATGCTTGAAAGGTGTTTTTTGCTGGTGCCATAAAATATTGTATAAATAATACATATATATATATATATATAAATAAGAAAATATCAAATTCGTAGAAATATTTCATTCAAGAATCGGGTTTTTATCCAGCTGTCAAGCTACCTACATCCCTTGATCCTGGGATTTTACACAGTTATCAAGATTGTATTGGGAATCGGTGCCAATGACATAGATATTTTTTATTATATTTTTAGTTTTACTTTCCTTTTTCTTTTTTGGTTTACGATATTTTATTTTGATAAGGAATGAATTCAAATCGTTGAGAGTAACCTTCCTCAGTGGAATTTATGAGGAAAAATTAATCTATACGGGGAGAATGCACGTTTTTCCTAAACTCTATGAGCGCCTCTATTTAGATTTTATTTTTTAATGGACTTTTTACTCTTTTGGGGCTGGTCTGCATGGCACTGGGCACACATCATCCAACAACATCTGAGTGCAGTCATCTTGTGCCACCCGGAGTGGATGGAGAAACGCGGTTTTTCCATTACGCTTGATGTGAGTTTCTGACTCCCCGACAAGGACCACAAAATATCACGTATCCAAAGTCTAATGAAGATATGTGATGATGCTTAATAAGTGAACACCCTTATTTTGTATTTTATTCCAATTGGATGGGATGGATTACCATGATGCTGCCTGGAGAACAAGCCATGACTCTCGTATGTCCCCGTACAGAATACCTTCGACTTGATAGGTGAAATGTTGGAAATTTGATATGACAGTCATGCAGAATGTCAATGTTAAGATAAAGAAAGAAAAAGAGTTACATTTTCAATCAACAAATACATCGTTTTGACGTTAGGCAGACACAGTATGTATGTAGAATAGGACGCTTATATGATACTAAGTTGTCATTATTTAACAGTCCATTTTCTTTTTAGAGGTTAGAGAATTTAAGCATTTTATGAAGAAAGACCGGAAAATTAGAGAAGCGGGGAAGTCTTGATACTTGTAGATGGAGATATAGGAAAAAATAAGTTGAACACAAAAGAAGATAAATAAAAAGTATTGGATTGAGAGATAGAAGAAGAGAAGTTTGTGGTGCCATTTTGAGAAGACAAAAAATTAGCCTCAGGAGGAAATTTATTCGAGCAAGATGTGCAAATATAAAAGTTGAGAGGCATAAGAGAGAAAGGTAAGAGGGGAAAAGAAGGAAGTAATATGAATCAAAAAGTGTTTGAACAGGCTGAAAGATGAGGAATATATGAGAAACTGAATAAGTCAATACCGTGGTGAGGAAGAGGATTTGAATTGTTCGTGTAAGTTATCGAAATTCCGTTTTAAATATAATAAAGGTTTCCAAGGTATGGCAGATGATCAAGAGAATAATGAACTTAATCCGGTTGAAGGTAAAGTAGTTATAATGGGTAAGCTGACTTTGACAAACGAACAGATAAAATATATGATAATAAATAATAACAATATTATGTGGCAACAAAACTATGAGATTAAAAAAATTAACTAAGACACATTTAGATCATTCACAATAAATAATAATACGACAAACAGTGCGGTCTAAAAGTTCTCGCATTGCATTTTATTCCGTCTTCCAACCATGACCTTATACTTTCTTGTGATTGAACAAGAGTCATTAAATGGACGGGAGGGAGGAACAACGGTTATCGGTTAAATTTGCTCCAAAGCTGAATTTTGGAACAAAAAAACAGAGGCATTTATTTATAAGACTTATGAAGCTTATACTATTAGTCAAAAAAAGGTTTTATATGGTACAAATCTTTTCAGAAGGGTTGAGAGTCAGCTATGGACGACAGTTAACTTCTCAAAATTGTGTCAAGTAAGTGAATATCCCTAATAATTCATACATTATTAGCCATGGTCATAGATAATGTACGCAGTGTGAGGCACAAAATGTTTATGTTGGGAATTAACCCTGATCCTTGGCTATTATTTCTAAAATAACTTCATAGCAAGTCAATTCGAGTGCATTTAGTTAAAAAATTTCAACACAGGTGGGAGTGAACATGAGTTTAACTTTTTCAGCGAGGATATTGTATGAGAGATCGCTATCGGAGAGTGGAAAGGAACACTTCGGCCTTCATACAAATGAAAATTTTTCCAGTTTAAATAAAGTTGTGCACAATTTTAGATAGTTTTGTGGAAAACAAAACCTAGTCCCCGATTTCCCATATACTTAGTGATTTTCCAAACGCTATTTTGTTATTTGAGGGTTTTTTTTCACGAACGTAACCCTCGCGGTTGACGAGGGTTACCTATAGATAAAATAAAATTCCCAATGATATTAAAAATAACTCAGCTGAAAATTTTAAAATGAGGGTAAAAAATTTCTTCTAAATAAATGCTATTATAGTGTCAGTGACTTTCTGGATAAATCACTGTCAAATATGTAAGGTAATCTTAATTGTGTAATCCTTGTTGTGTAACGTGTGATCCTTGTTGTGTAATGTGAGCCTTGTTATGTAATGTGTAAACCTTATTGTGTAATGTGTAATCATTATTGTGTAATGTGTAACCCCTATGTATTAACTTGACGTAGCTATGCAAATGTAGTTTGCCAATCAGCGAAATAAAATATTATTATTATTACGGTATATAGGTTTTACATGGTCACACATGTTTTACATGGTTTTCCGGATAATTGTAAGTGCAAAAGTGATGATGCAACTCACCTTTTTTTGTAAGGATTCTGCTGTTTTTTCAGCACAGTTGGTTATACTCGTAGAGAAATACAATGGACAGAAGACTTTCACTCGAAATAAAAGTTGCTCATTCCAGTTACTTGTAAACATATGTTTCATGTACTGTCATTCGATGTTTTTCTCCTTAATGCACACACAGGCGCACAAACACGCGAGGACATGCACATACACGCGCGTATAGTTATGTAAAGGGGATGAAAACAACGAAGATTAAGTCAAGATTTCGCAAATAAAAACAACCTGTGTCTACGTTCTTCTACGTCTAGGGTAATTTATCTAGGTCTAGGGCATTATTCGGTTCGAAACATTAAGAAGCCAATTAAAGGAGGCTTGATAGAATAGGAGATTAGGAGGAGGCAAGTGAACTACTTAGAAATGATGTGTGGGAATATATGAACATCAGAGAAAATAAAGTAAATGGGGAAATTCGAATTGAAATATTACTAATATTGTCTGAAATTACCACAAAAGTTGCGTTGCCAGAGGCATGGAAATTATGAGTTAGGAAGGGTGGAAAGGTCTTACGCAGAGGCAATAAAATAAATCCCAGATTTCGCCTTTGGTGTGATATTTCAGACTCTATTTGTTCATAGGCCATAAGGGCATGCTTGTTTTTTCCTTAAGGTTCCCTACTTCAGCTACATTGTAATCTTTAATTGTTTAAAAAAACGCAAAATTTTCACTCAAAGCTTCTGTTTTCTCAAAATGAGATGCTGCCGTAACCGTGCCCGTTAATTCGCACATTTCATCGAATTTTAATTCCTTTGATTTTACACTCTTATTCCTTTAAAAAAATATATATATTTCGCTCAGGGAAATTGTTTCTTAAAATGCAGATATATCGGCTTCCTCCAACGTCAATATTATTTCTCTATCTTGTAATCTAATATTTTTCTAGGGTTTCAATTTAGTGACCCTAAAGATACAGAGAGAATTCCAATTTCACCCTTCTTATTGCTCTTCCAAAGTGGACTTCAGGTACCGGGATGATATTTCAAAGGAGAGGAAAACTTGAGACATAAACTAAATTACCTGTGATATTGCTTCAGAATAAAATTAACAGTGCAGTTTTGCAGTTGTGATTCTTGTCCATACGATAGAAGAAGGGATTCGATCAAGGTTTTTCAGATGTAATGACTACCACCGGTAACATAGTATCAAGGTACGTAGCTGATACGAAATTGTCATTTGAGAAGTCTTTCATGTACACCGATCTACTACATTTTCAAGGTCTTCGTTAGATTTGACGATCGAGAAATATCAATCAAATCAGTCGATCATTGAGGGATATATTTAAAATTCATTTGCGCCAACCTATAAAGGTTTAATTAAAACATGCGCAACGGGTTAAGCACCATCGCTAGTTAACTCAAAAGGTTGTAGGTAAGAGTCTCTCCCAGAGCAAGGAAATTGTGTTGTCCAAGCGGATTTTTCTGTGATATTAGAGGTGCTAAATGGTCATATGCTTCGAATCTCCCTGTAACTCCTAATATTACATAGTAAAAAAAATGATACATTCTCAAGGCTAAATATTCATTGAGGAATGATAATGTGAAACATATCTTAGGTTGATATTGGATTTCAAAAAACTACATGGAAATTTTCACACACATTTTAGAGAAAATTATTAGATATTAAATGTTAACAATCAATAAACGAATCGACGATGATTCCGAGGAAACCTTATGATTTTACACCACCGCATACTTACAACGAAATAATTCCATGCTAAAAAAAGGGTTTTGCATGGAATTACATTCTCCCTGAGCTGTACGGTGAGAATAATTGGAAACAACAAGGAGAAACTAGTAAAAGATAACAATTTTTTAAAACGATTTTCAGCTAGGCTGCATTATGAAAAGTCATTGATTAAATTCTTCAAAAATATTGAATTTGATTTTTACTAGCTTCTACTTCGAGATCAACAACCTAAAATTTTAGAAATTGACGCTGACCGATCATAAAAATATAGTTTTCTACTGAAATAGTAGAAGTATGAGACTATTTTTCTTATACTTTAAAAACTTTGTAATATTTAACAGTTCGTTTACAATTTGCTTGTGAAATTCTATACATTTGATTGGCACATAAAACAAAAGGTGCATGAGGAATCTTAGTTGTGTGATCATTCATTACCGATAATAATTACTTAGTTCCTTATTTGAATTTCAACGGATACTGTGACAGTATTACTTCAATCGCTAATAGAGTTAATTGTGTCGAGCTTACCACTCCAGAATGTGTTGTAGCTTCTATTTGTAGGTATCAAAGAAACTTGTTCTGCCGTGGAATATCGGATGAAATAAAAGCGCCTTTCTGTAAAGAATACCAAAACGATCGATGTTGATTAATTACCCTCCGACGTCACGACAAAGCGAATCCCCATTGAGTAGTAATTAATTAATCATCGAAAGACCTGTCGAAAACGGGCGACGGTTCAAAAAAAAATACATTTATCGCTGAATAAGGCGTGGGCTGTTTCGAGATGCAAACGGCTGAGTGTGATTTTGAAGAGCTTTATTCGTAAAAACGCGAATCAGGTCCCAAATTGCTCAACGGTAAACGGGGGTGCGAGGGCGAACCTGGATTGCTGGGGGATGGGGTTGAATGAGATCCTTGGAAGGGATAGAACTTAGAAAGGAAAATGGATTGGACAAAAAAGACGGATACTTCACAATACTCTGGGGCAAATAAATATATGAAAAGATAATAATCACCACAAGGTGACGAATGCAAGTTTTTATTTTATAGGGACATTAGATATCCACGAGATAGAAAGGAACTTAAAAAAAATTCGTGTGGCGCATTTAATTCCTATGGTGTTTCATGAACGTGAAAATAATTTTAAATTTAGATTGTCCCATAAAGAGTAATATTCCAAGCAACATAAAAAATACCGAAATTCTCCAAATCAGATATTTATTATCATGACCCGGTTTTCACCGTAGCACGGCATCATCAGGTGAGCAGCACCTGATAATTCCAAGCATCGGTGAAACCCGAGTCTTGATAAAACATATTTAATTTTTGGATTTCAGTGTATTTTATTCTGTAACTTCCAGATGAAAAAAATTCACCTAGTTAAACCTGAAACCCCCTCTGATAATATTCTATGATTCACATAAATTGTAAAACTCACATTCGTGGATTTTTTGTACCTGTGATAGCTATTATCGTGCATGAGGAGACAAATAATAAGTATATCTAAAAATTAAAAGCCAATAAAAGTGATCGGTTCATTGAACTAATCTAATACATTTATTGTATTATACCTTTATATAAATAGTAAAATGTAATATGCCCTTCTTACCGTGATACATCTTAAATCGTGTTTATTATTGGATGACACTATTACATTATTCATTTCATTATCTCGTTTAAACTATAGCATAATAGTTATCGATTTCAAGATTTTTGAACCGCAGTTCTATTAAAGATAGGTTGAATGGCTTATTGAATGACGAAAAATAATTTTCTCTCTTACTAATAAGACAGTTTTCATATAAATCCTTCCTAAGATTCAGTGTTGAACAATTCTTTCTCTAAAGGCAGAGCAAATGACGGGGTAATAAATTGAAATTTATGTGTGTAAGAGTTTCAAATTCCTTTGTAATTTGTTAGAAGTTTAAGATGAACATATTACTAAGAACAATTATCGAGAGGTGGTTGCCGTTTGCTCAGTATGAGAGGGAAACACAGGAGAAGGTGGACGATGCTTTTACACGACCGAATATGTAGACGTAATTTAAACGCATAATTATGAATAATACGAAAATAGGAATAAAATCTTCACGTTTGAAGGAAAATACCTCATGTACGTTGATAAGAGAAAATACTTGTTTCTGTAGTATATATGATGGAGTATTGAGAAGACGTAAAAGTAAATACGTGAAATATACCGCTATTAAAAAAACTTAACGGGAGAATTCTTTTCCTGCATTTAAATTGGTTTTAGATGATTTCAATTACTGAGCATATATTATGATTTTTCTAAAAGAAATTTATTTTTATTTTACTATAGATGCTAGAACATGTGCACGATTTTCCACACTTTTTTCAAATAGGTGAGATTTGAATGTTTATAGGTAAGAGACTTAGAAACTTAGAAAAGAGACGTAGGCTAACTTAGAAAATATGTAGTTACAAATCTAGTCTATTGCAGTAAATAATCATGAATAAAGTGATTATTTCAGTGGTTAAAGTCATATTTATTTAAAAGACACAGAAAAGATCCTTTAACATGACGCATTCATACTCACAAACAATGAATCCAGCCATAGTATCAAACGTTTACCCTTCAAAATTTAGTAAGGAGGAGGAAAGTAACTACGGCCTGCCAATAAATCAACATAAATGAAATATGGTATCCACGACCATACACATCGCAATCACTCACCCACTCAGGGTTGACGCGAAGTTGTTCCTCGGCAATGACCCAGTAACCACACAAGTAGGAGGACTAAGTGCCCGAAAAAAAAGTGACACTGGGCGTTTCGCCTGCATAGCAGGCCTCTTCAGAGAAGACATGGAAGGTCTAGTTCAAGGTTGGGAATATATAGGTAGCGTTAGTGGGGGCGGTATGGGAAGGGGAAAAGATTCCCTCATTGACTGCCTTGTCAGCCAATGAGACAGGGACTGGTACAATGAGGACAAGGACTCTATGGGAGTGATAATGGGTGAAGTGAAATGTAATGTTTTCACGGGAAAGATAAAACCTTACAGCCAGCCTGGTTAGCCTGAAGGTAGCGCGCTCCGAACCAAAGTCGCGGGTTCGATTCCGGGCCGAGGGAATGGGTGTTTTATTTTCCTAATTTGTTTTTCAGAGAGGAAACGGAAAGAAAAACTTTTCCAAAATTCCGCAGTGTCATTTTTATTCTGTCAACATGTTTCGCTACACTGCAGCATCATCATCATTGTTAACTCTAATAAAACTTGTTAAAATCAGCTAATTTTTTTTTCTGGTATGCGTGAGGTACTGTGAGGGTAATTGCGTAGTTCGCCGAATGTTACTCGATCACGAGGTATAAAGGCGAAACGAAGACGCTTAGGTACCTCTAAACGTGTTCAGTTGAACTGAAGGAGTAAGAGACTACATTGCGGGAAAATTCCAACACTCAAAAAAAAAGTTCCATTTAACACTTAATTAGTTTAAAAGTTATTTTAAACTAATTAAATGGAATTCCACAAAGTAAAACCAAAACTTATTTCGCATATCCATTTTACACTCTTTTACACAGAAATATGACTAATAACATAAATATATCTGGTTGGGAAAACGAAATACAAACTCTTGTTACCACAAAAAAAATCACAATAGTCTTGATTTCTCAATGTCCAGTACTAAATATGTAAACTTCGGTAATAAGCAGATATTAATTATTTAAGACTAGCAATTCTGTCTAGTTATACGAAAATACACACGACAAGCCTTAAAGCCTAATTTTCGTTCGAAGGTTTAATAAACATAAGACCGTTTTGAAAAATAGAAACATCGCAAATTTTTCCTATCTCATAAATAAAATTGCTTATTTTTTCAGTGTGATTACACTTTTGTGGAAGCAATTTGAAGGAAAGGATGATAAATGTTCCATTTTTCATCTCTGTGGCTATATAACCATTTATTAAAAAACAAAACCATTAGGTAAAACAGATTTTATTATACTTTGATATTCCCCATAAAAATGTTTTCTGTCATAACCCAATTTTGGTATAAAACAAGTTTGGGATATTTTCGACGGGAACGAACGCGAACACAGGGCAACTGATCGAACATATAAATGATTGGTGCCCCGCTTTGATTATTTTTGAAGAGGGAGAGAAACAACGTACGAGTACATACACGAAGAAAAGAGAAAATATGAAACCGAATGTTCTAATTAAAATTTCCAGGTTATCTGGAAAGCGAATTTCAGTGTCGAGTTGTGAAAATTCGATGCAGCAACGCCGCCAATACTGGCAACCCGCACACATGTTTGCTATGTGGAGCACATAGCCACAGGCGTTTATTTCCCACGCTCTTCGTTCAGGGGCAATTATTAATGATAATTAAATCTCTGTTTTAAAAAATTATTTGTATAAACCTAGAAGCATTGTATTTATCGAATTTTACGTTACATTTTGGACACCAACTTAGCATATGGCACGGGTAAACAGGGCATTAAAATATAAGTTAATTGTCACTTACAGTATTATTGAACATACTTTCAGTGGGGGTATCTCTCATGAGTAGCGGATCAAAAAATAATTTCAAAGAAACAGTGAAAAATCGTCACGATACATTCACGTGGAATTATTTCTTTTTTCTTCCAAAGAGACTAGAGATCCAATTAGAAAAAATGAAAATACTTGATAGTGTTTGTTGGTGTCGTAAAATGCGTAAAATGGGTGGAATTTCCCTTATTAAAAAGTATCAAGTATTGAAAATATTGAATGAATTAAAGATTGAAAGTATTGAGTTACGTAAACAAACCACTATATGTAGCATTCGTGGACTTAGAAAAGGCATTTGATAACGTGGCGTGGAACAAGATGTTCAAGTTGTTGGATAAAATAGGAATTGATTACAACGACAGAAGAGTAATATTCCAACTCTACC
>WURS02152145.1:0-46480 GCA_011762765.2 Rhinocypha anisoptera
CTGGCCCGCCCTCCGCCACGCCCCCCCGCGCCCGCGCCTGCGCGCGCCGCCGCCGGGGCGGGGGGGGGGGGGGGGGGCGGGGGTTGAGGCCGGGAGCGTGGGGGTGCGGACGGCCTTCCGGACCCCGGGGCTTTTGCGAATCATCGAAACATCTTCGTGGGAATTGCGGACGCCGCGGCGGGCGAGAGTTTATTTCTCAATAATTAACTACTCTGTCTCTTGTGTCATTAGACCCTCCGCGGCAACTCTGCGGTGTCGCGGATTGGACGACAATATTTACCCCGCAGAGAGACCTCACGAAGGGCGCGAGATATACTTTACACCCCCCCTGCGTTTGTAGGCTACGATCGATCACTACGCCGAATCCCGCGCTGAATAGGCGCCCTGGCCTCCCGGCGGTGATAAAAAAACAATACAAAGGGTTAACAATCGTATTGGAAACTCAAAAGTAGGGAAGGACATTGGGAGTTGGGCGAGATATCGGTTCCGTCGCTGAATAAAAAAATCAAAGAAGGAATCGATTTCTAGCCGTAGCTGTAGAAAACGTGGCTTATCTTAGCAATAATCTGGGACCCTGAGATTTTCGCGGAGGCCAAAGTGAAGGGGTCCTTGATTCAATTCTCTTGTTTAAGATAAGAGCGAGCTCTTAGTGGGGATGAAAACCGGTTGCCCTGGTGGGAGGGTATTAGAATCGCAAACGACGGAATTGTAACTTCTTCCAAATAATCAAATGGAGGATGCAAAAATAGGCATGATTCGTTGCAAACCTTGAGTAATGCAAAATGCTGAACGGTGGAATGAATGTGCTGCATACTACCTCTTTATATGCTACTGAACAGCGGTAGCTTCGTTCTACGAAACCATATCGCGGAATAGGGAGGATTTCTGCTCAACTCAATTCTGTAGTATAATGTAGTACTGAATACCAATTTTGAACTAGGGCCAGACCTGAGCTAGGGCAGTGACTTGTGCAATAGTTGTAGCAATATGTTCATTTATAGTCCAGTTCTAACAATTATTTAGGATCACCATGCGTATATATTTCACCGTAATTTACGAACGAAATAAGAGAGAAACTTATTAAACAATAGTAAGAAATGAAATTAGGCTAAAAGAAAGTAAGATTTAGGTAGACTGGATGAAAAATCTGTACGAAGGAGTACAAAATATATTCACTCAGGATAAAGTTTGAAGAAGCATACAGAACTACGAGAAGCCACTTCAATGAACGTAGAGAAAAAGTATAGTCTCTCTGTGACAGAAAAGGAAATAATCTATTTGGAGACAAAGTAAAATCGAATAGATTGGAATAAATTTAGGGAAACTTTAAGGCGGAATAGAATTACAGGCCAGAACACTCGAAGACGATGACGATGTGGATGACTATGAGAAAGGAGTCTATATACTCAGGATGTAATTTGATGCTGAATTAAAGGAGCTACTGTCAAATAAGGGACCAGGGATTGGGAAAATACCATCAGAATTATTTAAACAATAGCTCTGGAAAACAGACATTGGAGCTCTTTAACCTAATATACGAATTTCATGCAGAACTAGAAGTACACATGGACTTCAACAATGATATAATCGTCCCTATGTCAAAAAAGGCAGATAAATGCGAAAATTTCCACCGATCACCTTGACGAATATGGAATCAAAGATTCTGGAAAATAATAAGATAATGAAAAATCGTAGAAAGTAGAGGAAAGCAGAAGAGGCTTAAAGTGATGACCAGTTAGAATTCAGAAGACTTAGAGGAGTAACGTAAGTAATCCGTAGACGTAAACTCATCTTACAGAATAAACTACAGAAACTTTATTGCGGTGGTGGATTTGGAATAAGAATTGGATAAAGTGTATAATATTATACATTGTTTTTGATAACGTGAACTCCAACACCCTCCTGAGAATCCTAAAGGTTTTCGGAATGGACTACAATGACAGAAGAGTAATACGACCTTTAAACAGATCAGGAAAAGTGTCGAATATATGGAGGAACGAGTGAAGAAGCAGGAAAAGAAAGGAAGAAGTAAGACAGATATGTTCACCTACTCCACTGATCATCACTGTTTACACCGAGAAAGCAATCAATGCGATCAAAAAGAAGATAAAAGTATCAACATTAGAGTAAAAGGATTGGAAGCAATAAAAATGTCCTGCTACAAAATAATGTGAAAAATTAAATGGATAGACCGAGTGAACAATATGGAAGTACTTCGAAGAGCAGTCGAAAAGAGATGTTTTTGGGTAATTCTTACTATGAATATGGGACAGTAATAGAAGACATTTTGAAGCAAATAGGTTTACTGAAAACCGTATTGGGTGGACCCGCAGGAGGGGAGAACCCTAAAGATAGCCCAAGAATGGTGCAGGAGACAGAATAATGGAGTTGGAGTGCTAGATGTTGAATGTTACCGTTAGGAACTGTTAAGGTATGAAAAGTTTGGCGGGCGATAGGATAGTTTGAAGAGCTGCTAAGATACAATCTATAGATAGACTACCTTCCATAACCATGATAATGTTAAATTCCTCGTATAAAATACAGACGAATTGCTGATCTTTTAGAGCGTTTGCCGAGTTTGCAGATCTTCCACCATTTTTCACTATATTTTATTTTCAGATAAAGTATAAAATTAATCGAGTGGTTGGTTACAGAAAATTTTATATATTATTATTGAATTTCAAGTATTTAATTCTATTTATTAAATGTGACAATTTCATCTGATTGAGACATTTCACCATCCAAAAATTAGTTTGAAATACTTGAATTGTGAAGGCCAAGAGAAAAAATTGTCTCCTTGTTTTCTTACATATTGGATCTATAATGATGATTATTAATAATCCTTGATAATAGTTGTAAGTGCTTTCTACTTGTATAACTCAACGATTAGACGCCAATAGTGACCTATTACGGGAATAAATATCAGAACTATTACGAGTATACGGGAAGAAAATTACGAGAACTATATCAGACTTTGTAGTACTAAAAGAGGCAATACAAACACAAAAATATTAATGACTATGATATGAGAATTAAACATTAGTTCAGAAGGAATTAATTCAATCAAATTGTAGCTATCTAATATAAATATATATATTGAATTTTTAACGGTTCTCATCCAACAACTCTTGATTATCAGTTTTTTAATATATGTACCAATTATACAAATTACAAAATTATGTACAAATTATTTCCCATTTTCAGGGATCAAAGATTACTCCCACTGAGGCACCAATATGTTTACAAAGTGCAAAGAGTATTCTTTCTGCAAAGTGGTACTAATCCCAGAGTCCAGAATAATCCACATTCTTATTTATTAAGGGATAATTTTTCTTTTGTTTTATCTAAGACCTAAATGACAATTTTCAAAAGGTGTTTTCTTTTTATGGGGCCCAATACTTACTATATGCTACACAGTTATATAAAGGGTATAAATAAAGAGAGAATATTCCTGGCGAGGGTAAAAAGATGGTTATTCTATTTTCATAATGTTAATTGTTTTTAATACTATTGTAACTGTTTTTGAAATCTGTGTTTCTAACTGTACCAATGCCGATATCAAATTACTATGTATGTATTGCATTATTATTCTGAAGGTGGCCTACATACAGGCGGAATGCCTTTTTGAGTTACCTAGTTCCCTGAAGTATGTATAATGTGTGTAAAAACTATATGTGTAATGTATGATGTATCAGGATCAATAAAATCATTAATTATTATTATCTTAATCTTAAGTTCTCGCAGCTTCCAAGAATTTACACAACAAAATAATATACAAAAAGAAGAGCCACCTGAAAGGTGGACAATTAAAATATATACAAAGAAACATGAAACAAATATACATACTTGCTGTGACTTTTCTTGTCAATAAGCCAGACGTCCTTTTACGATGTTTACAGCATTTGACGAAAGGTGAGATTGACCAAGAAATGATCACAGAGATGGAGATATACAGATTATGGATATGAGAATGAGTGATAGTGGATGAGACAGTGACTAAGCAGTGACCACATCGTTACTCACGCAGAAATCGCGGCATAACGATGTGTCAACAATAAAATAATGACTATGGACCTTACACAGAAGACGTATCGAGTCTCCAGCGGTCTTGCTGAGACAGGACAGGACAGAAAAGTGATGATTTAAATGCGCATTACTTCAAATTTTACTATTTTCACTTTTTAACCATGCCATTGTAAGCAGTGCAATTTTTATAATTCATATAAATTGAACATTGTCTAATTCTTCCTTTGCTTCACTTTTTCATGTAAATTCAAAAAGTAAAAATTGAGGCAAAACTGTAGAGATTTTTATTTTATAATAGAATATTTTTTTAAAAGAGAAGTAAGAAATAGCGTACATGTAAGCAGCAGGTGGCTCACAAGCAGTTGCATTTCACACACCGCATCATCTATCGCTACCTTATATTCTTCATACAGTCGCGATTATGCTCAACGAATATACGAACATGATGTCACATCATTGATGTGTTTAAAAAGGTAAAATAATCAATAATTATTATAATAATGTAAAAAAGATTGTAGAGTAGCAAGTTCAAGACAAGCAACAGTAGATCCTTGTCCAATGTTTTTATCATTTCAATTTTAATTGTTTTCCCCAATCGAGACAGGTTGTAGCGATGCGCTTACTTGATCACACTTCTTAAGCCTCTTACATTATTCTGTTAATTGAAATAACTTATTTCTAACCCGTTCTCATCCCAATATATAATTACATCCTTTATTAAATTTTATTTTATAACATCTTATTTGTTTTCTTAATTATTCAAATGTTGCGTTGATTATAACTAGGCTAATAACATATCATGATCATAATCGTGTTGCGTATTATTGGTAAGATTTTCACCAGATTCGGTATATGAAACCAGTCTTTTGTGTTCCGGTCGGTGATCGATACCACACAATCGCCGCTTCTCACCCACGTGTTAGATCCCATTCAAGCCAAGAGTTGATGAGCGAGTAACAGTCTCTACCTTCATTGGTGGTCTCTTGAAGCAACTTGAGAGCGCCACGGAGACAACTCTTCCATTTCTTCCGCAAACAGTGGCGTACGTACTTTTGCAAAAGTCAACAAAAATTATTAAAAAGAAGTTTACTTTGCTTAGGCTATAGGAGACGAAGCAGGCGCATCGAGTTGATGATCGATTAGGACCAGTCTATGATCGATTCTGTTTGTTGTCCAAATATTTGATCATAGAGAACGAGAGTGAGTAAGATCAATCCGAGACCCAGGTCAATGTGACAGACGTTCACACTTGGCTGGGACCCATCATCACTTAGACCCCGTACTTGTCATTCATATTTTATAAGGCAAACAGAGAGTGGCGGGCCAGAGTGTGACACCAGTGGCGCTCAAATAGAGATGGACAATGGTCAATGTGCGGCACGGTCCCATCGTCAACACCGACGGTTAGCCTCCCTTCTCAGTTCAAATGATGACAAGAGGAAGTTTGCACATTTTGCTTGCTTGCTCCAACTTGGTTTCACGCACTCCTCACTACCACTCATATCTTCATTCATCATGAAGCAAGGCGGCTTTAATTAAAAAACCAACCATGGTGCCTCGAAGAGAGCGCACACCACACTGGATCGCAAAGTAGGACAAGCATGAAATGTGCGCTCGCGCGTACCGAGACTCGAGACTGACCAGTCGAGCCAACACCAGCAAGTGACAGAGTTCGGGTGCGTTGACAATTTCATATTTTGACATTTGCATACAAATCGAGCAGCATTGGAGCTGACTTGCACACTGACCAACAGGGAGTCAGATCGCGAGACAGAGTGACCGATGAGTGCTGAACGCACATCGATTCACAAATGCTAATCATGATGCCAGACAGGGTCCAGCTAATCTGAGACAAAAGCATGCACGCGCGCCCGCGTAGCAAAATTGTGAATGAATCATGCACACAGCAAATAATAATACAAGCAATAAATAACGAAATATTGCATGTCGGGCAGTCGTCACAGAGCCTGAAGACTATGTCCGGCAGCAACTCGAAGCCCGAGTCCAAGGTAGCAGGCACAAGACTGCGAAATCCAAGAACTTTTAAACTGTCGTCATAATCGTTTAGAAAAGCAATCAAATAAATAAGAGAAATTGGCAGTGAACAATGAACTTCACCGATGGGGACAATAGCTAAGTGGCAGTGTCGAGCTAGGCCAGGGCAGTACTTGCAGACCCTAGCATAGTTGTGCATCGGCAGCACATCGTATGCACATCAAAACAATTGCCCATTAGAGAGAGTGACACACTCTCGAGGCGTGCACAATGGACATCACAAGCACGAGCAGTGCCCAGTAGCGAGCACAACACAAACACTGCACAGTCCACCGTGGAACTGCGCGCGCCAAATAAATCAGTCCAGTTGGTGGGCCCTTGGCGCAATCAGATCAAGTCGAGCGACTCGAGAGGTGCCGCGCAGCACCGTGACTGGGACCGCGTGGAACAAAACGGACTATCCCCAATTTTTCTTTCCAAAAAAACACCATACATGCAAAGCACACCAAGAAAAATTGACAATTTTAAATTGGATTTCGTGAGAGTAGTGGCAAGGCGCGGAAGACTAGAACGCGTGTTGGCCTTGTCGAGTCCTATTGTCTGCCTGTCGGCTAGGACCCGACTCGTTCCAGATTCGATTTCATTCATCGCGATTCGCGCCACCCAAGCCTATGTCGCCTTTGCGCGCGACTCACCAGCTCGGCCCCACACTCTCAATCAAAACATCAATAAATTTTGTCCTTCTTGAACCACTTCGCGCCAGAGCTATTTCCTAGATCAAATGTCGATCAATTCGCTGGCGAGCCATTAGCGCGATTGCGTGTCTCGTGGTCTTTAGTGGCACCACCACCTCGGTCAACTTAGAGTACGTGTTTAAATTTTAATTACAAGCAACGAAAGAAAATGAGCAAAGAACCGGTCCAAATTCGCAACAGTCACGCATTGCTCATACGGTACCTTTGTTCTATACTTAACTAACTTGATCTGAACCTGTGGAAAGCACTCTCAATTCTTGACAAAATGAACTATGTTAAGCGAGTCCAAATTGAATTCTCCACCGCTGCCAATCGGATTCAATTATCCAGGCACACCTTGTGTATTCTCGGTGTCGTTTAGGGAACGATTTAGAAGATCAACACAGCAATGCTCGGTTTCCCTCTTGGCTGGTATCGGGGGTTTGTCACGAAAAGCGGCATGGTACAGATGGCGGCAATGAGTTGCGAAAGTCGCGTAGAGACCACATTCGGTAGTCATCCTGATGGCGACAGTCAAGGCCTTTCGAACCATTGGCAGCCATGCGGCGAGAAAAAGAGTCAAACACGTGCAAGACATCGCAATCAGTCTGCACGCCTCCACTAAGCTCGTTGCGCACAGTCAGCTCTCTAAAAATAGTGTCTGTCTCGGTGAGGCACTGCTAAACCATTGCAGCGATGACTTTATTGAACAACCCCAATGACATAGCACTCTATCGGGATGTGGTCCTCAGCTTCAGGAATCAAATGACCGGTAGGGTGGCAAGTAGCTACCATGGATTGAGAGTGCAAATGCAGGTTAAGTGCTGATTCACTGGTACGCCAAATGGTTCCATTTGGAGGCCAAACACGAGCAAGTCTGCATGGCGCGGTGAGTTCACGTGCAGCACTCATTCCGTTCCACTTGCTGTCGGGTGGCTAGTCCTATTCGCGCAATGTACTTTGGAAATCCAGCACTCCCCCGCGCAGAGTGGGGCCCAGCTCTATCCCCGCAGTAGTGCTTGCGCGTGCCAGGGAAAGAGAGCGAGCACGAGAGCACTGGGTAGACCAACACTTGTGCGTATTGTTTGGTGAATGGCACCGTTTTAGAACCGTTTTGCCATCGTCATGACATCCCAGAATTGCGATTTCAATCCCTTCATCATACGGTGATTACATTCTATCGGAATCTTATTGCTATTTCCAAAATCTAATTTACAACAAGCTTTATACTTTTGAAGTTATGACAGCCAGCCGTAGTTGGTGCACTAGTGTTGGACTACCCACCGTAGACTTTGTTAGTGAACAAACAGAGCCCAGCTCGTAGTCTATCGGTAAGAAGGCGACCAGAGCTAGCACGAGATACCATCTGTTCCATCTCGTGATCGCGAGCTTGCGCGCGTGCTCCCACACAGTACCGGCCACAGTTGGCCACTCTTTCTTGCACGCACCGCCAAAGGTCAGCGATTGTCTCGGGGCCAGAGGCCAACAGAGGTAAGCGCACAAAATCAATGAACAACTACACGCAAGGACAGAAAAATAAAATCAGTGAGCAAGAGACAATAAAGCACCAACTGCTGTCACTATGACTTGAACCTTTGAGTTTCACGTGTTGCACCATTCACGTGCAAATGCGACGTGCACTAGCCCCAGTGTACGCATCATCTAGTCAGCATGGGCTTGTGGGCACATGTTCAAGATTAGCAACTCTACTGTGCATAAGTGAGATTTTCCAAGTCCATACAAATCTATTGACAAACATAAACTCCAGAAGCAACATTTTCAAAATATGTACACAAATTGTAGGTCAATCATATGATTATCTGGCGTGTCCAACGTGGAGTAGAACAAAACCATCAGTTCAAACGATAGTAAGTAGCAGTTGGTTGCAGACTTGCAGTTGATTAGGGTCATTCCTCAATGATTAGTGACTCAACCAAGTAGGAAAACAATAATGCCTAAAAGAAAAATATGTCACGGAGAAGGCTAAAAGATAAATTAGTGGTCTACTGGGTCCCGTTGATCGTTTCCGCTGTGAGTGCGGCGAACCAGTGATCGAATGGCCGCTTGGTCAAGCAAGGGTAGCCACCAGTGCGGCCGTGACCGAGCACCACCATCGTACTTCGGCTAGCGGAACCAAGCGAATAAACACCTGATTAGGGGAACTTGTCCTTCTGCCGCTAATGCCTCTGCCAATGGATAGCCCAACATTAGCAAACTACATTACTCACACGCAAGTATATCCAAGGAAGCATGTGGCAAATTGATTCTATTTTTTATCCCTAATGAACAGTTGTACTTAAAAGCTAAAGTTAGTTTTCTTTGGTCGATTAACTCAATTAGAAGCAACACTCTAGAAGCAACCAAAATTATTTTATAACTTTGTCAATTCAATGTGGTCTTTTATGAAGATTTAATCAAAAGTCAAACGTGTGTTTCTCTTATGAAAATTTACAATGCAGGTCTTTCGAGCAAACCCAATCTGCAACATGATTTTGCTAAATGTTGCTCAATAGTGTTGGGCTACCCAATACCAGTAGACGCGAGTGCGAGCACTACTCATTAGTGCACGGCGACATCTCTCCAGCCGCGCAGTCGACCAACCAGAAGATGAATGAGGCCACTAGACATCCTTCGAAGACAGAGAAAGCCACACACACACACACACACACACTGGGCAAGCCAACAGGATACGGACACTACGGTGGGTGAGGAGACAGATGCCTGGATGGCCTCGCTGACTAACGCGTTGCCGCCAAATGACACTGTCCGCTTTTGGCTCAAATTGGGGACCGCTAATTTAGCTAATTCCATTAAAGCCAGCAGCAGCACTAGCGCAGCGAGGCACGTTGCGTGCACGCGTCACCCAAGCAGACGGCGGCCGCGTGCGCGAGCGCGCGTCACCGGTGAGGGGCACGTAGCGCACCCACAGTCTACCTGGCACAGGGTCCATCAAGTGGCCAGTGGGCGCAAGATACGCAAGATGATTCGCGCGATGTCACCGTGGCACGCGAGATCCGTAAATGCTCGATTGAGCCAGTTGCGTCGGGGACGCAGTGCAAATCACATCTAACGGAAGCTAACGAGAGTGACAATTTACAGCCACTGTCACTTTCATTCGAAACAATAGGATTGTAAAAATAAAACACCGCTTGTCTAGTTTATTCTATTCGAATCTAGAAATTTTTATTTTTCAATATGTAGCAATAATTTCAAAAATTAAAGCTGCCTATTTTTAAATCCACAAAAGTGCGTATTTAAAAATACAGGATACCTTGAAGCATTGAATCAATAGCAGCGTCAAGGTAAGTAATGATGTCTGGCAGCAATGGCTGAATGGCTAAATGCAATCTTCCCTAATGCGATTCATGGCTACTTGAAATTGGTAGTGTAACGAGATTGTCGGACTCTCAATCGTCCAGTGCCTCTTGATCAATAGAGAAATGAGAAGTGAATGGAAATCAGATTGGAGTGGCTAGCCCTCGCAGTACGGAGAAACCTGGGGACAGAGACAAGATTAAGGCGGTGGTCAGTGGAACACTGAGGTGAGCCGCAGGGCTTACTACAGCGCACAGTAGCAATGTTACCTAACTGCGTTACTGTTGTGACTCGTTGCTCGATAGTGACAGTCCGCGCGGGTGAATGCAGACAAAACTCGGAATGTCCAACAAAACATGAATCCATTACAATGCCAGGATTTGTGTTCTTGAAGCAAATAGATCGAAGGGAGATTTATCGAATCATGTTATGACTGACTGCTCTTATACGCTGTCACCAGAGATGGACAGAGGCGACATGTGGAGAGTAGCACGTTGGCCAAGTTCACACCGGTGACATGACGACCACATGACACGACCTGGGTAGATTAACTTGGGCCAAGGCTATCGAGACAGACGGTACACGCCGAGAATCGAGCTATGTGGATGGATAGGTCACTCATCTGTTGCTATCGATCACCCTCTATCGCTACACCGCTTGGCTAGTCAGATTGACGAACCAGATAACCTTGTTCTTTGATGGTTAGCATACCCCGTTAGATGTGGCCCACTTACCTCATCCCAATAAGGACCATGGGAAGTGTAGGCGAGACACTTGGCAGTCCATTAACTCGTAAATCGAGTCTCTCTCCCCCTCATGGAGACACAGACAAGCTCGGCCACCATACAAAGCCAATCGACCCCAAATAATTGGTGGGTTCTACCGCGAGGGTCTTTATGGGATGATGCAAACGATGTCCGCTAAAGCGAAAACTGATGGAATTCGATTTCAATTTGCAATGAGAGTGAGGACTTTAACGGTTTTTCCTTCTGTCTTGATCTAGCGAGACAGAGTGAAGCAGCCAGTGCAGGGCAATGTTCAATTCACCTTAACATCATCTATTGAAAGACTTGTCATAACGGCCACGTGTTGCACCGTTCACTCAATGAGGGCATCCACAAAGCACCTACACTACGGTACGGCAGTGGCGGTTAGGCCTCAGGCCAGTGACTCGTGCTAGCGCGCGTAGGTCGCGCGTCGTTGGCAGTGAGTGTGGTGAGTCGGTGGTAGCATTGCACCGTCTCGGTGGCATATGGTGTCCCTAACGTGCCACCAACCACCGATTTAATCTGGCATCACTCTCACTTGCCGCCCAGCACCGATCCGACACAAAACGAAAGTGATTCGCTCACATTGCACTGGGCTTCTGTGCTGGGTGCTGCAACAAGTCAGGCAAGAACAAAAGTCAAGCTTGCTAACAAGTCAGATGTGTGCAGCACATACGTATGCAGTGTCCCGGGTCAACAGACGCGAACTCAGACTCTGGGCCCTGGGCCCAGACAGCTTAGCTATTGCTCAAGTGTGCCCGCTTGAGCGCTTGTGATTTATACAGAGGCAAGCACGCAGAACTCAATACGAAGGAGCAAATCCAAAATTTCACTTTCTTCCTCGTTGGGTGAATGGACGAGCCAAGCGAGACCTCCCCCCGGACCAAACCACCGCCAACGACGGCTCGACTGAATGGCTGAGCCAAGCAGTGAGTGCCTCGTTCTCGACGCATCTCAAGTAACAGGATCGCAGATGCAACAACAGTTGGCTTGCTACCAAATCACAACGGCTTTACCTCTCTCACACTAAGCTCTCAATGAATGGACCCAAGACTTAGCTTTAAACTACCGGGTGCACCCTCGCAACTTGGATCGACAGTGCTCACTTACCAAATGAAGCAAGCGGAGATTGATTGCAATACACAAAAGTAATTTTGTATTAGTGAAACAGCTGCTAAATCATAATCACCAAAATCGGCATTTTCTTAAAATGAGGGATTTATTTTTTTCACAAAATTAAATTGTTTAGTGTCTAATTATTTAAGATTTTATAATTTTGTAAATTAAATAGATAAGTTGCGAGATTCTATAAATGACTAAACATGAAAGTTGATTTAAAGAGCATTGTAAGCAATGCTAATTCATTCTGGCATTGATCAACGCTGACCAAAAGACAGATTCGTGCAACAAATATGACTCTCAAGTTAGCCACAAATCTAAAGTTTGTTCCCAAATGCAAATTGATAAACCGCCAAAGTGCCGGATCAAGCGGCTCTAGAAGATGGCGCCGGATTCTTCACGAAAATCCAATTAGGTGAATGCACGTCAATGGCTAACGCTTCACGTGCCTGGACACTAACAGGTCGGTGATTGATTGTGCCCATCGAGCAAGAGGGATGAGATGGCCCCTAAAACAAACACCGGGCCGAGTGGCGAATCCAATCACTATCGTGCCTTTCGTGCATCGTGCCTCAAGCTCCAAGTCTCTCTCTCTCTTTCTTTCTTGGGCTGTGCCTATTTGCACAAGCGCAGCCATTGTTGTAATGGGGTTTTAATTAACTGCAAATGGATTAGAACAATTAACCAGATGAGAAACGGATGTGTCTGCCGGGATGCGCAGAGAGTAAGGCATGACTCGACAAAAGGGGCAGTGAAAGAAGCTCGAGAGCGATAAGAATCGACACGACACGACGCGTTGCGGTGACGCTCAAAGTCTGCCACAGTAAGACTGATTAAGATATCATGCAAATGCCCGCCTACAAACGCGAGTCTCGACGAATCCTTCATTTGATCAAGACTAGTACGGTGAGAACGGATCCAATTCTGGCCTCACGCTGCACATCAATTCATCTTGGCCCAGTGTCGATGGCGAGTGCGATAGTGACCGAGCGGGCCACAGCGGCCTTAAACAAACAACACACGCGTGTGCGCTAACATTGCACCAAACGGACAGAGATTGATTGGCGATGAGCGCAAAGCAAGTGAGAAGAGGCGAAAGGAATCGCACCGGCAAGACAATAGGGTGCACTGAACAAGCTATAGTCTCACATGTTAATTGCCAATCGACACTCGCAGCCAGGCTCTAATCTCTCAATTTACGCTGAGATGCCAGTGTGCAACACCGAAAGTCGTGTTCCACTCACTTGGCATAGTACACTCGCTAGTGGCTCGATTGCGCCTCATACAATCCATTATAGACTGTTGACACGCAACGCTTAGCAGTTTGCATCTGTGTATACATACGTATGTGGTGCATCATACAAGTGGCCAAATTGTACAACTCATATGTTTGTACTTATTACTGAACAAAATATCTTCATTTTTGCTTATTCGTAATCAGACCAAATTAAAGGTTATCGTTTTCCTTTGTGGTTATAACTCAAATTTGAAGCTCAACCTTGACAAGCACAATACAATTGAACAAAGTAAAATTCATTTTGCATATATGCCATGGGTGCTGATAATTGCAACGTAAAATAAACAAACCAGCCAGAGACCAATTGTGCTCGGCGTCTGGCAGACTTTCTAATTCCAGAAGTCAAGGCCCCGTAACTCCTAAACTATTGTCTTAAGTTGAATAGAGGCTTGTTAGAATACTAACATGAATCGTTTCAATATGCTAATATCTTCTCATAACACAACAGTTCAAAACGATCGGTTTGGTGGTGGCAATCGCGCGTAACCTGGCGGCAAGACTTGTAATTGAGTCAGCGGACAATTGCTATTCGAGTCTAAAGGCGAAAAGTTTTCGATTAGACTCACACAGTGCTACGAGAGACACCAAAGATACCAAGAGGCCCAATTCGGTGCGAGGTCGCGTTTTAATGATAGCAGAGAGGTAAAAGAGACACATGTTGGCCGGTGTCGATAAGCACTGTAACTTGCAGAAGCCGTGTACCGCAGACAGTCAACGGTACTAAAAACGATTGGTGCATTTAATTTGTCGCCTAAGTGATAGTTTAGTGCTACTAGTGGTCAGTCGGAGAGACGATTTGCATACAACCACAGTGCGCCCCAAAGTGAGCTTTTCGAGAGTCCATTGGTTCGATCGGTAGCAACAGGTTGAGTTAGAGTCGGCGAGCTGCTCATAAGCATAACCCAATTAGCTCGATATGCAACATGGCAGACACGAGCGGTCATAAAGGTCTGGAGCAACAATTGAACGGACAGATGGAGCAAACTGGTATCTCGTGCTAGCCGCTAATGAACTGCACTAGTGTCGCCACTGTGACCATCATGATATTGTGATTGGCACAGAAAGTGCCGCCTCGACTCGACAGATTGTGCCGCAATCCATTTGACCCAGCCAAGGCAAGACACTGAACACAATTTGTCACGACTATTTTTAGTCTCTTAGCAAGTTCACCGACACCTAGCGTGCCAGCACCAAAGTCTAATAAAAACCGTATAGTTCAACGACGATAAGATGAGAGATTAGAGTAACCCGTAAGACGGTAAGTGTCAAGTGTGCCTCATTGACCAATGTGGTGGCGACATCTTGAGATTTGCGCCAGATTAGAGTGCCTTTGAGACGACGAAGACAATTCATAAAAAAATCATTCGCGTTTATTTTACGTGCACCTTTCTCGGCTTCTTTTTTGGTGCAGACTCGATAAGTGCTCGTAGGCTTTGTGTCAAGCCGCGATCATATCTGGGCGAAGGGTCCAAGTGTCTGCAAAGGGCCCCAACTGTAACCTTTGCTGTACAGCTTAGAACGAGAAGAAAGTGAGCTTGGGTGAGATTCATAAATGCATTATGTGTCAAGTGGTGCGCGCCAGTGTCGATTGGTCATCGATACTTCTCGAGTCAAGACAGCCCGCTCACCGAGCGCATTCACCGATCTCACCCGCTAGACGTACGAGTGTCACTGCTCGAGAAAGCATTGATCAATTCGAGACCCACTCGAGAAAAGGTTCTCCTCGCGGGCAGCAAGCCACAATGGGCAAGTGCCACACACGACAGACAGCAACAATTCATGAAGCGAACACGCGCGCGAGCACAATTCGCTTACCAAATTCGCGAGCTAGTGTGACAATGTGACAACATGCTCGCAAACCTAGGCCGGCTCATCCAGTCGCGAATCGCTAGACATAATTCAGAAAAGCAAAGCTGCCCAAGCAGTACTTCAAGTGAAACATTAACGTCACACACACACACACTACCGCGTGCCATTGTGCCATCGTATGGCGAGTTGTGAGATGTGGTTCACCACACTGCAGTAGTTGAGTTATATGACTGTGCATAGCTCAACTAGTGTCACCCGGCGGACAGCTTGTTCATTTTCACCCGTTTCATTGATGGTTGGCACATTGTTGCCACTCACTCACTTTCACTGTATTGGTCTTATTCTCGATGATTAGCGTTCAAATTGAGAGGCGTTTGTCGTTCATTCTGGCAGCTCAGTGCAATTCGTTACAGGACGCAGCTCGGCTCGCGTACACCGTACCTTAGCGTACGCTTGCGGTCGATCACTCGGCTACTAACAAAGACATCGGAAGAATAGGTCAATCAAGTGTGTTGCTGTTGGCTGCAGCCTTGGAGACAATTCCATGCCGGCCATTGTCCACTCCGCTTCATTGAGTCGCAATTCTACAAGCGGCGTCACCTTGTCCCCTACCGTGCTCGAGCATGAGCTCATTGAAAGTCAGAGAGGCACAAAATTGGTTCCAACGCCTACTCTAAATGTCCACAATTAACACTTTTAGCCTAGACCGGGGACAACAGACCACGCCGCCACCGTACCACTCCACAGTGCATTGATGAGGAAAAGGCGAGCAAAATTGATTGAAGTAAATCAAAAGCAAGGAAAATGTCGCTCACACCGACACCAGTCAACGACAACAGTGGCCCGGCAAATGTAACACTTTTACCTCTCACTCGCCCTTCCGATTGTGTGTCCCACTCACCTTCATTGTGATGGTTGGGGCTACACTTCATTTGGTACCAACCATGTATTCTTCCACTCGACGACCAGTACGTATTTCATCTGCCCTATTACAAGCTTGAGCCAACACCAACACAACAAGACAGAAAGGTGGTTTCCTGTGTCCACTCTCTCTCTCTCTCTCTCTCTCTCTCTTTCCTGTGGCTGTTCTATGAGCAGAATCATACAGTCGCACGCGATCGGTATTCATTGTGAATGCTCACTTAAAGTCTCAGCCTTTTGTGACGAGGCGCAACGGGGCTCGAGCCTTGTCTATTCGTTTCAGTCACAATAGACTCGTTGTTGGGTACCTTAGTTGCAAAAGACAATTTAATTTAAAATTAAAAATTTCATCTGCTTGTTCAGTGTTGCCGGGCAAAAGTCTATTGGCGTTGAATGAAAGCAAATAAAGAAATCAGAGGTGAATGGAGCGATCATGACAAGGCATGGCGTTGTGGCCAGTGTCAGTGTAAGATCAACTAAGCAAGCGCGTTCTCGTGATTTGCCATCGCCATCTTGCAAACACCTGTTGCTAGATCAAGAAAGAGTTCAATGCTGCTCTATAAATATCGCCTCAAGAAGGAAGACAATAATTAAAAGTGCACATCACAGTACTGACTGAGGTCGAGAGAGAGAGAGGGAGAGAGAGAGAGAGGAGAGATGAATGGAAAGATCGTGAGGCATCGAACGGTCACAGCGATTTGGGCCACTCACGGTGCTAGCACGCGCTGGATTGATGTGAGAATGGCGAGTGTGGTTGGAAGCGTGGTGGCGCCTTCGATCCAATCCTGCTCGACGCCTCGCCTCGACTATCCACTAAAATGAAAATAATTCAACTTACATTTTTCAGGTTTTCAAAAATAAAACCTAAATTTGTTTCCCATGTGTGTAAGTTTACAATTTTAAAATTTTAATTTTGCAAAAGCAAAAGTTTAATATGGATTTGTATAAAATTGAATATGGTAACTTCAAAAGTATAAAAGCAAGTTTATTTGGAATGCAACCACTTTCATTTGTAAGAGTGGCAGATGGGAGCGATGGTGGCGCGAGGCGTCGAGCAGGATTGAATCACAGGCGCCACCACACTTTTACCACACTCGCCGCTCTCACCTCAATCTAGCGAGTAGTCGGCGCGCATACTACAACAGTGGCTTGACGCCTCGCGCCATCATCGCTCCCACTGGGCGCGCCTATAAGTCAACTTCAATGGTGTGAGAGTGGGTGAAAGAGAGAGAGAGAGAGAGAGAGAGAGAGAGAGAGAGACAACGTAAGCGAGTTGGCGGGCGACATGCCACCACTGGCTTATCCTTGCCTCACTTATAGGAAGAAAAGGATTTGAAATAAGGAGAAAATTAGCCCTGACGCGTTCGACACTCCCACCAATCACGACTTGCACTCAACCACATTTCACTGCGATTAGTAACTCATTTCGATGTTATGATTAGTGTTTCTTACTCAAAAAAATACGTCCCAATAAATCGAAGAAAAACAGACTTTGCTAATTCAATTTGATGCGATCGATAGATTTGGCCATTCAGAAACACGCATTGGTCAAAATGGACATTGCGGCGCCAGAGCGCTCATTAGTGGCATTAATTAGTTGGCTCAGTAGCTACGGATTAACCAATCTGTCTGTTAAGTTAGTTAACTTGGAGTGCTCAAGGATTTAAGTTAGAAGAAACGCAGACGCATCCTGTATTGCCAAGTATTGCTCTTCAGAAACGTTATTTTTCATGTGTTATCAAACATCACGGATATAAACAAACCACGATGGTGCTTCAAGTACTCCTTTCACCTTGTCATTGTAAGCAACGTGGTTTTTATACAATGCATAAATCAAATAATGCCCACTTCTTACTTTACTTCACTTTTCTAGATAAAAACAATTATTTATTTATATTTTTAAAATAAAAAATAACCAAAGAGTTGCAAAAAACTATTTGAAACTCATTGCAAACAGATACAAGCAGAAATGTGCACAAATGCAATGAAAATCCGCTAAGTTAACTGATTTTTGAGCCAACCAGGTAAGGCAAGCCAGCAACGCTTTAATTCTTATTAAATTAGCATTAAATTGAAAATCTCCATTGAGAGTGAGAGAGAGAGAGAGAGAGAGAGAGAGAGAGAGAGAGTAAAAGCCGACAAAGAAAGGCCACCGAAGAAGTGAATTGGTGCCTTAATGTTGGCGCGATCCGGTAGGACTCGGACGGCATGACCACCACCGACGAGTGCTCGTGTCACGGCCAGTGCCGCCCAAGATCCCACCGAGAAAACATCAATTCACAGTCATATGAGCATAGCTATTGAATCATGTATACTACTTTTGTATATTTTTTTATTCTCTACTAAAAATAACTTAATAATTGCAACATAGACCTCTATCTAGATTCATTTTCTCGAACTAATAAATTTGGGATATGGCAAGGTTTCTAAAGTGACCTTTAATTAGTAAAACCGACTCAAGTTGTGCTCATTGCTAATCAACTCATTGTAACAATTAACCACAAAAAGGGAACAAAATTGGAAAATTTTCAGTTGCAACTCGATTACTGATACAAACTCTTTAACCCTTTCGATCCCAAAAATTATCAGTAAAAGATAAGCCTTATATTGCTAATTGAATGAGCGGGACAGATACGTCCCGATAACGCCTTTGGGTGCGAAAGGGTTAAATTTCAGTGCATTTTTGTTACTAACACAGAGAATGGTTAGTCTAAATTTTAACCCGAACAAAATTTTTGTTCAATAAAAGGCTAAATTTAAGTTGTAAACGGGAAGCGTTCACTTTTATTGAGAGTTATTAGGTGTCGTCGTAAGTACAACTGAAAGACCTGCGGTAAAAATTTATCATATTCGGGTTTCTTTTGGGACCTATTTTTTCTGCCGGTAAATTTACCATATGAGCAGTAAGAATTTTTCCGAATTGCCAGTGTTTTTCCGATTTGCGGGTTATTATTCAGAATGTCGGTAAATATTCAACAGTAATTTCATGAGGGTAAAATATTACAAACAAGCAGTAAAATATTAAAAATGACTGTTCAGAAAAACAACTGCTTGTTTGGAAAAACTACCGGCACTAATTACTGCTGATTTGGGAAATTTACCATCTGATTTTGTTACTGCTATTTTGGAAAAAACTACCGGTAAAAAAAAGATTTCTCGTTTCTTTTGAACTCACTCGCCTATTGAGATGAAATTCAGCTGTCTTGGCCCGAGTCTATTTTACCGAATATGTTCTTCAAAAACATCATAACTTCCTTTATAGAAATATTTCAATATTTACATAAATTACATAATATAATACATAGTATAATATAAAAATTTCTCAAATTTTTTCTCTCCCTCCCTCTCTTTCTTTCTTTCTCTCTCTCTATATATATATCGATGATTTTAAAAATTACTTGGTTCATTGAACCAATAATTTGATTTTTGAATATATAATAATTTGACATAACCCGAATCATTGTTTTTAATGATTGAAATGACCATAAAGTCAAATTTTCAACTGGTTAGTTGGACTAAGAGAGGAAAGCCTTCATATGCAAGTGAAGTGAAGGTGTTTATTAGAGTTCTAATCAAATCATACACCAGCGTAATCAAGGCAAAACGCAATGACAGCTCGCACCATTCTACACGATCCGGTAATGAAAGATGCCCGATCATCCCGACGAGTGGTGCAGATTCATAAATTCATTACGGGATGAATGGTGGATGAAGATGAAGAAAGGTGGTGGTGAGGGGGAAGTGGCAGAGGCAATTCGTGAAACAAAGAGCCTTGAGCGAGCCATGTTGTGCCACCGCCATTGGCGCATAATGACTGCAGTCGCCACTGCACCAGCATCATTTGCTTCACTCTCTCGGTATTAGCGCACAATTAATGCCAAAATTGGTCTATGCCGCGCGCGCGTGTCTATGTCGTGTCCTACGTTTTTGTAGATTTTAATTAAAACAGTGGTATTCAGTGCCAACTAGCCGATTGCCGAGTAATTGAAAGTGGGATTTAGAATCAAATATTCGCTCATTCCGGTGAATAATGATCAATAAACAGTAGGTCATCAAAGAAATAAATTACCCAAAAGTAAAATTTAGCTTGAGTCTTGGTTCGAGTTAATGGAGTCTTGTTAGCAAGGTTAGAATTATCAACAAGAGGTTGATTCTATTTTACAGTTGGCTGGTGACTAAACAGGATTAGGTGGCAACCTAGTTGAACTCAATGTGTGTGTCACCTCACGCGCACGTGTGGTCACCATAAGTACATGTTGCGGCCGTGGTGAGTCACTGGTGACCAGGCGCGACCAGATCAACTCACTTGGAACGGGACCGCAAGAAACTGTACAAGTGGTCACACTTTGTAACGATTTGTTTGTGTACCCTACGGTCTGTAGTAAATGGACTCGAACGAGCGAGATGACAGTCGGTGCCAGGCAGTGGTTTGGCCCAGCGTCGATGGAGGTCCAAAGCCTAGGTCTAATGATGGCCTGTCGCGCGAGACGCGCCACCCGAGCACATGCTTGTCACCTTTACGACCACCTCGATCGATAGCAATCGTTTTGTAGAACAAGCTGACCTACACAAGTGTGCTAAGCCTTTGCACAAATGATGTCATACACTGAGCCATGTGTCAACAAACTACAATCGTGCTATCTACACGTGTCGACTTGTGTCCAACTACTACTATCTACTGATATATCAGTCAGAAATGACTCAATTTGGGAACAGTAAATAAGATTGCCACTTTCTCATTGTTTTAGTGCTGAGCACAAACATGCAAATTGAATGAGCCAATTTGTCATTACAAGGCCAGACAGAGCACTGACTGACCATTGAGCAGACCACAGGCGATGCTCTTCAACAAACCAGACCACTAAGTCAAGTGACACCGATCGAGCAGACTAATCACACTGGATCGATTCTACTTGAGCAGCCATGGTCAGTGACGCTAGTGAGCATTAATCATAGCACAACAGGACACTGATCAGGCGGGTCAAGCGGGACGAGCTATAATTTGACCGCAACACTGACCGCTGGTCACTGTGAAATTATCACTAGCGCCACTAACCAGTGCTCACCAAAAAGCCACACTTGTCGCCACAGATCAATATCACCTACAGTTGTGTGTGTGTGCTCACCATCAATCGACATTAACTAACAATAACGATACGATCTTTTAGACTTAACAATACCACTTGACCAAATCCCGATTTACAAAGTTGCGACAACTCAACTAATAAGTAGAAGAGCAACAAAACCGTGCTATTTATTTAATGTATACCTCCAGTGTTATGCACAACCATAGCATTTCAATGAAATTAAAGTACTCATAAATTGAATGCAACGATTGTATCAGTTGAGACTACAAGTGATCATCATCAATTTGTATTATTTTCATCAAAACAATTAATCATAACTCGGAATGCACTCGTGCTAAGGCTAATTGTGGCGAATGATGAGCATTGCATTTAGAAGCAAGTCCCAACGAACCATTGTTATCGAGCGAAGGTTATCTTAGCCTTAGCCTACGAAGGCGTTTCCAGTGTTTCTTTCATTGTGTGCTTTCTACGCATAGTGTGTAAATCGGAGAATTTGTGAGCGCCCAAACAATCAACCATTAGATTGCAGCAATGACTCGCATAAACAGAGAATAATAGCCGTTTGATAGGATTTAAAGGATCAAACACATTCACGGAGTGCACCATTAGTTCAATTATACCTAGAGCGTGATCGAGCTCCAAGTTGACCTAAGTGTGTCTAGATAGGTGTTCTCAGGCAAGTGACATTAAGTGAGAGGCAAGGAGCACCCATAGCGCCAGTTCTCTATCACATAATTGACATAAACACCAAGTCGTGATTCAACTCTCTCTCTCTCTCTCATGCGAGCTCCCAACGAACGAACATGTATGTAGGCACAAAATCAACTCATTCATGTAATCCACTTTGCTAACTCAAAAGCATCTAATCGAGAGAAAATTAATTGTCGATTAAAACATCAAATAGCCCGGATACAGTGAGATGCTACAACTAGATCAACACGAGACAGCAACAAGTCAGGTTATCAATGTGAGAAATCCAGTTAGCAAGTCCGGCTAAGAAGAAGACAATATCACTGTGCTTCACAGTGGTAATTGGGGCTGCCGGTGGCTAGCAAGCTAGCAATATTCGTGAAGCACGAAAAACAAACAATGCCTAACGATGATGATGATGATCTGTGTGTGTGTGTGTTAGACTCGATGAAAGTGTGTTGAAGCGACCAAAGGGCGAGCACCAGTTGGTTTTACGGTAGGCCAATACGCCCAGGCCATTATTGGTGTTCGCCATCAAGGACATTAAAGTGCTGGCAGCAAACCTCCCCCAACCGATGTTCGGTGGCATTGGCCTACCACTCGATGCGTGTGCTGCACCAATGAATAATGATCACTTGTCGCACCATCGGTGTGCTAATGACAACGGCATGACCCAGCGCACCCAAAGCAGACCTTGCGATGTACCGAAGTGCCAGATAAATTGTTCACTTCCCAAAATACTCACGATTCCGGCAGTCATTGATCGCAGTGTCGAAAGCTTTTTACAACAACAAAAAGTCATAGAGTAACAGAGTCAATAGAGAAGAAGCGAGTCATGAATATAAGGGCACAACTTGCTAGACAAACAAGATGAATGTGAAACAAACCTGCCAATTAGGAGTTAACCGGATATCAATCTTGTGTTTGTTTAAGAAAGCCAACAATTAAAAAGAGTTATCCGATGCAGTAAAGCAATAAAGAGAAAATCCGTGCAAAAGTGAAGTAGCGGTGCAATTCAATCAGATAGACCTAGCTAATTGCGGGACCTGTAGGCATGGTGGCCCAAGTAGCGCGAGAGTTCAGTGGCACAGACACTTGCCCCAGTGCCCATCACTCATTGATTTCAACACAACAAGCCAAGTACCCTGCACCAAAGGCGAGACCCAGCAATTAAAAGCATTCAAATTAAAAAACACTAAATACCTGAAGCAAGCAAATGGGCGCAAGCTAAGCAGTCATATTTGGCACAAAATTAATCGAGTTGTCTCGTGCCTGCCACTAGCCACCGCCAAAGCGAGGCGGAACTGAGTCAAAAGCACACATCGATCCACTTAGGTCAAATTAATTTGCAATCAGAATAGTCCCGTAGGGCAGCAAGAGACAAGCCGAATCAGAGTAAGATGGATGGCAACGGTATAGGTAGTGCGTGCACCCAGTGCAATTGCCACTTGTCATAACTGAGGATCAGAATTATTATAAATGGTTCCCAATTGGTAGACCAGTCTGGCGATGAGTGTTATTGTTGTTGCTGCAACTCCAATGACCGTTCTCATAAGCCAAAACGGGAGCCATTAGTGAGAACAGTAGCAGCAACAAAGATGATTCGAGCAAACTAGAATTAAAGCCTGACAGGTTGAATACACATGCGCGTCAACTAGACAGCCACCTAACTAATGAGTTTCAGAGAGACAAAAAGACGAACGAGACAGCACGTGTTTTTGCCTTGGTCTAATTTGTTGAAAACACAAGTTAACTCGAAAAAGACAGTGAGTTAGCAATTCTCGGTCCGAGATAAAGCAAGTGCAAATTGAAATCGATCTCAATGCTTGTCACTTCACATAAAACAAATGATCAGTCGATGTGAGGGATCCCACTGAGAGTGCGAGTCGGCGATCGACTGACTGGCTCGCGACACACACCAACAGTAGCTTTGCGTTCGTGTCCATCTTGTCTGATGCAAAGCGAGCTCTACCCACTCTAGCAGCAGTAGAGTAAGGACCGTCAAATTACTTGCGAGACTGAGCGGAGAGCAGAGACACACCGCGATGAAGGCCGCCAAGTGAAGAGGGCAATTAACATTACAAATTGCTAGCGCGATGCGTCTCAGCAGGACAGAGATCGATCGACCCACCGATCACTGACCACACAGAGAACCTAGCTTCGTGATCGACAAACTCTTTCGCCTGACGATGACCAATTGAATTTAATTTACCTTGACACCTCCACTGACCGATAGTCTCGGTGGTGTTTATCACTCAACCCAGTCTCTACTCTCGGTACGAATTTGGCCATTATACGCTTAACTTAACAGTTCCACTATTTATTGCAACAAGTGGTCAGTTAACGTTCAACAAAATCAATATCAATGCAAATGGCTTCAGGCCTGAAAAGAGTTAATTGTCAAGTTTGCGGGGTCAAGGGACCCAGTTGAAACTCTTATCGAGTAAAACATTAATACTTTGAGACAGAACTCTCGATAACCAAAAGACAGGTGATCTGATAGCAGATGAAGATGATTTTGCATAACAAACCACGATGTAGAGCTTATCGCACGATGAAGAAGCTGGAATCAAGTAGACAATGAGAATAAGAAAGTGAAGGAGAAGAAAAAAGAGGGGCCATTGAAGAGTCAATAAGCCCCGTGGCGCTGCTAAACACATACACACAGTACTATAGTTTTTTTTTCTCTCTCTCTCTCTCTCTCTCACTCGCTCTTTCTCTGTCGAGTAATAATTAGCATTTAAATTCGAGAGCTGGCGCGGCATTCCACGCGAGTCACTGCACTGCGCACTCTTTGGCCCCTCTACTGTCTGGCTCGCCCGCGGGTGATGAACCGAGCTCAATGTGCAAAGCAACAGGTAGGGTAGTGAAGCCAACAATTGGGCCGTGGCTCCAGTGCGGCATGGTATTCATAATTCAAGGAATTACAGCCAGAATCGGCATGCAAAGTAGCAATTTAATCCTATCGCCGGTGAGGCTCATTAGAGGTGTACCTGTTCACATCGAGTCAAGTAGACACACAAACAGTGGGAATGCAAGTCAACACAAAATAGCGGTGGTGCCAACTAAAACAATAGTGAGCCTCTACATAAATCAGTATGTCTCTGCAAGTTTCATTTATCACGAGCTTCCACTTAATAATACTTTGAAATATGATTTCAAAACAAATGCAAAGTCAAGTTTAGACAATGTTAAATATCTCTAGCAATACGGATTTGAGTAATTAAATTGACATAAGCTTAAGATATGTGGGGAAATTGTTTCTATTAGATGGGTTAGAGTAGATTGAAAGTAATTCAATTCTTTGTGTGTGAAACCTAGTTGTACGCGGAACTCGAGTTCCTCATTTCCGACTGACATTAGTGCCGCGTGGCCAAAGTCAATTTCCTCCAACCTCGCCCACGATTGCTCGAACAGAGCCTAGGCCTTTTCATTTGGGGAGGAAGAGAATCGAGGCCCCAAAAAGACAATACCAGCACAGCAGTAAAGCAGCACTAGCAATAATTGTCTTGTGTGAGCCCTAAAGTGGAGTAGTGCGCAACAGTAAAACGATTTTGCGTGACTTATTGCGCGACATGATGCGCAACACACACACAACAGACATATGAGAGGGCAGAATTTCGACCAATTGGCGATAATGGTACTGACAATCGGTGTCGGTGTTACGAGCACGATGCGAACGTCATGAATATTGCTCGACAATTGGTGCTATCAGTGCTGGCTGGCGCCAACTGATCGCTCACTTGAGCCTAGCATAATTAGCTCTAATTGGTCCGTTTCTATTGTCTCACAAGTTTCATAACTCGAACATAAAAAAGAAATCGAAAATCAAGCGAGCAATTGGCAATTTTATAGTTTGAAAAATATAGTCAGTCGTTCAGCCAGGTTGACGCCGATCGGCTTCAACACAGAGACGCGTGCCTCGAGTGATCCGAGAAAGGTGCCTCTTGAATGATCCCAAAACAAGAACACAAATCACAAAGGTCACATCTTGGAAGCAAAATTAATTAAAAATCGATTCATAGCAGGAGTGTACCTGGCACACTGCTACCGAGACGAGTTGATGTCATAATTTTCAAGTGTCAAGATAAGCGCAACTCTGGACGCGGTAGCCATTTAATTAGACGACTTGATCGAAATCTAAACGATGCCTAAGAGGCATAGTGAGCAAAGCACGGGACACACTAGCGGTGAGTGAGACCACCATAACACTTGTCGTGGGACGACTATCTCGGCCCGATCGCCACTGGCTCTATGTGGATCAGTTAAGTGTCGCGACAGAGGTAAACCCAGTCACCTATTCCACAATCAACCCTCGTCTCTACAATCTCTTCAAAAAAGATCACAAGAGTCAAGTCTATTAGGGACTTCTCAGAAAAGTCTCACTTAGCTCTCCACCTGAATTGAGTCATTAAAATTCGATATTCTCCAAGGTGGAATCTTTAAGTTATTGAAGAAGACAATCAGTTTTGCTTGTCGAGCAAGTTAGACTAGCTATGGAGAGCGAGTGGCGGTAGCAATTTGGCCATTCGGAATGGGTCAAAGACACGCACAGTGTGGCCACCGACATTGATCGAGCTACAACGCCACTTCACAACCGATCAACTCGCGCGCACGAGCCATTTCAATTAGACCTATTCTGGTAGGTAATTAAAAGTATACACTGAGAATTAAATGTTGCCCTGTAAAACATCGTTTGTCTTGCGGCACTGTCTGGGAACAAGTTAATAGCAGTTCCAAGTTATGGTCATAAATCGAGCATCACCACAGCACAGTAGCTGCCAAAGAGGCTCCTTTGGACATTTTAATTATAAAGCGCTGGATAAGCGACTATCTGGCGCGGGTTGGGCCATGCAAATTCGGGCACGTGTGATGGACAAATTAGAGAGAGCCAGACGTGGTGGCAAGCGAGCCACCAAGGAAGGGTCACCAAGTGCCACTACACTAGTGGTGGACAGGCTCGACATTGCTCACATCATAAATCTTGTCCAATTCTAGCTGACCAAACTAACCCACTCGTTCTCGAAATGAGTGGTTTCGAGTGCCACACTAAGCAGACTGCATCTATTGGTAAAACAATCCAGTAGTGGGTCGCAATGAGGCTTTCACCCCAACATGCGTACACCAAAAGAAAGTGCCCAGTGGTCAGTTTGGAAAGTGAGAGAAAGAGAGTAACTACCATCTGTTAACCACTAAAAATGTATCGCTTGTGATGCCCTTTTTCACTGAGGCACTGTTTTATAAAATTTCAAACCCAAGGTAGATTGAGCACTGCGTGCCAGTGTGACCAGGTAAACAAGTCATACAAAAGAAGAGAGAGAGAGAGAGTGATAGAGAGAACCAATATTGAACATTAAACAAACTACTTTGGCTAGTTGCAGTAGATAGTGGTGGTGGGCACACTGAGCAAACACCAGCACTACTGTGTGGTCCACACTCAATGCGCTCAACGCAACACCTAAACCAAACAACTGTTACAATCCTAATGTTTCAAAGTAAGTTAAAATGTACGTCTACAAATCGTAGTTAGAATGGAAAAAATGTTCCGATTTGCAAGGTTAAAAGAATAGCTGCTAAGCCTGTAATATAAGCAATACCCGAGGTAAACTTTAAAAAAATAACTTTTTTGTTACAGTTCAAAAGTAAACTACGAAACATAGTTTCAATGGCTCAACTTTGATAGTAGTCCAGTTGATTATGCAAATACAATACCACAAGTCATAGCAAATGATACTACACACTCTGGCCAAATCTAGCAGGTTGTCTTGTCTGGTCTCACCATGAATACTAATCAACTGTTTAAAATGACCTTCTCAGCTGAGATGTATTGTTTTTAACTCTACCCCTAATAGTGTGATTATAGTGTGGTAGCTAGCTTCCAAGTGGAGTGCAAACAAGAATAGCAATTAATCCAAGTGAAGTCGAAGACTAATGGTTCATCACCGAAACACGCAGAGAATGGCATTCGATTAGGTACTTTACAAACACACAAGTTCCCAATCACACACTTGAGTGAAGTTAGGTCAAGAATCAAACCAACAATCGGAATCGACCAATCGGTAATTGGATTAGCACATCATCAATCAATTCGATACGATTCTGTATTAAGGATGCTCTCTACAAGCAGACACGCGTGTACTAATCATTACGCAATGATTTAGTCAGTGAAAGTGTGTTATTTAAAACTATCAAAACATCATTAAAGTATTTGCATAAGCAAACAATCTTTGTGGGTAAACATTAATGCAAATTAGCTTACGTTGGAGAGAGAAATACTGGCAGGCTTGGTGAAACATCTACTTTATCCTTATTTATCAATGCTTTCATAACTTGGCTATGAAACACAGGTTATGGATTATTTAGAATCCAACCCTGTGAGTGTCAAATTAATCAAATTTTCAAATTACAGTTGCTGAAGTTTTTACATTCTATTGTAAGAACTGTAGTTTTACCAATGCTTGTTTCATGTAATTTCAAAAAGAAAGCAAGACTCTTTTAAAGTTTAAATTAAATTTATATAATCAATTATTCTATAATAATTAATCAACAATAGAAAAGTTTACAGGATTGCCTCAAGTTTTACCCTTTACACAGAAAAATAAAGCAAAGTGAGAAGTAAAAAGTGTTCGAATTATGCACTGTGAAAGCAACACTGTTTATAAGGGCATGATGCAAAGTGAAGCAAGTAAAACTTGAAGTACCGCTGTACTTACATTTTCAAACATTAATGAGAGGAGTTATTGTCAAGCAACTTTTTAACTTCAAATAATCGGGGGTTTTCCTTACACATTTATCTTGAGTAAATGATAAACTTGATAAAACCGACGATATGAACTTTAGTAACTCAATTTGACTTGTCAATGTTTTCAATTGCTATCATATGCTTACCTAGACAACGTAACAAGTTGAAAAGTGGTGCAATCTATTAACCTTCAAGTTAGATAAGCCACACCTCTTTCCAACTTATTACGATCCTTCGTCTTTCTGTGTATTAAATAATATAAACATTAATCCAATTTAAAAATTCGAAAGCAGTTTAAAGTTATAATAAAAACCCATGTTTAAAATTTTACAATTCTCTAATAAAGCTAAACTTGTCTTGTGCAAGTCGAAGTTCATTTTTAGCAGTGCGCGAGAGAAAGTGTCCATCAAGTGGATCACGACTTACGAATGTACCCAATCAATTTCAATAAAATCCGTGATGAGTATAAATCCGTGTAAACTGTTAATAAAAAAATAGACAATTTTCACATTTAGAAATCAAAAATTTAGTTACGCCTAAATAACGAATCTAATAAAAAGTTCCAGTAGACAATAATATTTGAAGGTGAAATTCGAATATGAAGGTCAAATAATATTATAAACTTGTTTTTATAAATGTTTTAAATTAAACGTTTCTTTGACATTTTAAACCTTAATAAAAAATAAGAGACAAACCAAAAGATGTTGAAAAGCGCCAGTTTTTTACCAAAGAGTTCTATCATTTTATTAAAACTTATTTTTGTAGATTGAAAATTACTAGTTACTAGAGGTTAAATGCACCGAACAACTTTAAATGTCTAAAATTTAATTCATAGTAATGAGTAACTACAGTCAAAACTACAATAGTTTTTTTCAGCATAGGCGTCTTTGAGTCATGACTGCAGTAATTCTATGACTGTTAATGTTAATTAATTTTATTTAAAAACCGGATTAAACTGGCAACACTCTTTAAAAAATGTAGTTAGAAATTAGAATAAAAGAGATTTAAGTTTGTAACGGAGAGAATGAGGAAGTAAGCAATGCGAGAAGTGAAGCGCCATCTGAGGTGGACAACCTGTACCAGAAGGAAAAGACGCGATTGCCATGTGGTGTCCAGGCAATGCTTTTTCCTTCTCACTACCCGCAAATCAACCAAAAGACAGCATTCATCATCGTATATAAAATTTATCAAACACCAACTCAAGTGTTGGATGCAGCGTTTCTTTTTTTTGTTTCTTTTCAAAATACTATATGCATGTACTCACATTATGAAAAAAATTGATATATGTGCACATGATATCTCAGCACTGGGACAAGTGGACTAATGAAAAAATTAACAAGGGAAAAGTGCAGAATGCTAACAAAAAAGTAGAATAAAGAAAAAATGAGATAGATAACAACTAAGAGGTAATATAAAAAAGTTAAGTAAGCTTTGCGATCACAAAATTGATTTAAGGCAATGTTTGAAGGACTAAGAAGAAACTAGAGAAAGGGATAAAAAGTTGGTGTTGAGCATCAAGTTGAATGATTAATGAACTTAGGAAGACTGCAGCAGACTCTGGTAAATGCGTTGTCCCCAAAAGGACTCAAGGTCGAAGGGAACAAAGTTCTCTGCAATGAAGCACGCATCAGAATACATCAGTCAACATTTCAAAGTAACTTACTAGGAATCGAAGAAGTACCCTGAATGTGCTTGATTTTGGACTGGTTCATCACTACCGAGCCGTTAGTGCCATTGTGAGCGACTCCATTGCTATCACTGTTAGTTACAGAGCCATTGACCACCTTGTTTGAATACTCCAGTTCTTGTTGAATGCGACGCCAGCCTAGTGTAAGCAAACATAGCATTTACATTGACCATTTTGATCGTGGATAAACTTACTATCATCAATGTAGCGAATCATCGCTTCGTGCTGAGCTGATATCTCCTCGGGTGCATGCTGTCGAGAAGCACGGAAGCTCTTGCTATTGATAAGTGTCTTGTTGATTGTGCTGCTTAAAATTATGAAAGCGAACAAATTAGAATTCAATTTAGTTCTTAAAGGTGTGCTTCAAATAATCAAGGAATGTTTTTAACTAACCAGATGTCATTTAGCTGAATATCATCCTTCTTGATTAGTGGTTGATCGAACGACTTATCGATCTTCTGGGATAAAGCTGCTATTGGATAAGCAAGATTTTAAGAGAACAGATCAATAGTTATAAACTGACCTGGGCGTGCTTTGAACAAGAGTTTCGAACTACGGTGTTCTTTGGCAACCGCATACATCACTGGCGAAGGGAGACTGGACAACTAGGAAGCAGAGAACTTGGAACCTAAATGAAGCAATGTGGGTTAGTCTGAGAGCAAAGACCACATGGTAGAGTGGCAAACCCTGTGACTATGGATGGGTGGCACGCTTTCACGCGGCGATGGTAGCGGGCAGTCTGTCTTGATCTAACTCTGGCCGATGCGATCTCTCCACCACTCGGTGACTTTTCATGTGGCGATGAAGAACGCGGCGACTTTTGGAGAAATGCCTCGCATGTGTCGCGCTATCGCGTGTGCGGGCAGACGGTCGTGCACAGCTCGGTGGGCTGGCGCACCAGACATCAACAGTGCCTCTACAGTTTGTCCTCATACTCACGTTAAGTCAGTGTGAGTTGTTGTCGAAACAGACTAGACCACAGAAATCGTTCTAAGCTTGACTGGTCGAAGCATGCACTAAGGGAGAACCATCTGCTGTTATGTTTAGTACAGCGACTGTTAGAGTTGAAACGCGTGAGTTAGAGGGTTTACTGTATGTGGTGAGTGGGGGAGAGGGAAGAGTCGACCAACACTCAGTGCTGCCTCGCCGGTGATGTCGCTTCTGCTTCTGCTAGTGCCTCTCACTGATCATCACTGTTCACTTGGCTTTTGCACATGTCGAGTACTGCAGTACTGCTTGATACCATTCCTCGAGCATTCTGCTACTCTAGATGTCACATCACCAGCTCGACTCATTACATTCTCGCTGCGATTCCCAATGAAAGATCACGTGACAAGTGAGGTGATCCAGTTAGTATTGAATATCACTATTGACGCATCGCATAGTACATTTGTATCAGTTTTGTGATTGATTGATAAACTGCTTCGGACCGGCGATAGTAGGGGACAGTCTAGACTGGCACCGGCAAGATGTCTCTTTTTTCAGTATTAGCTGTCACAAGTCCCACCTACTAGGAGCTAATGTGCCCAAGCTAATCGGCAGGCTTGTGCAGGTAGTTGCAATCTGGCTGGCGTGATCGCAAACACCATCTTCCTCGAGTTTCGTTACGTAACCGATTATGCATGAGTGAAAAGCCTTGAGCTGTTGCTACCGGTATCGTTGATGGTGGTTTCGATCGTGGTGGGCGAGCACTAGTGGAAACAACCACGGCAGATCTGCACCGAGTGCCATATTCGATGTTTTTTTGTCTTGACATTTAACGCACGGAATGCCAACTCACCTCAGCACCCATAGAATAGCGCTACACTTCTGGCTCACATCCATCCACTATCGCTAAGCCGATGCGCCGATATGATTCGACAAGTTTTCCTATTTTCCTGGCCACTCATGTCACTTGTTACAGAGTAACCGACACGATCGATTAGTTGACTCTAGTTCGAGAGTTCATCGATGCACTGCTAAGAGGAAATGCTTGTAGCATGAAGTGATGCTCGAGGGTAGACGGGAACATACTATGGTGGGTACATTTGTAGACATTTACATACTTGACACGTTCCATAGCTTTATGAATATGTTCGTTATTGATTGAGATATAAAAATAGGAGTATGCGGTTACAATTTAATAAAGATAAAGATAGTTAACCATTTGAATAAATACGTTAAAAATGTTTTGCTTCTAGAATTAATGAGCTTATCTGAGCAAATGCAAAATTAACTTCGACACCACGTGTAACACTTTCACTTGACGGTAATGAACTGTCACGATCAGACTATGTAAACTCTAACTATTGTTCGAAATACATCCGGAAGAATTGATCACTGGAGAAGATCAGAGTTAACCATCGAGAAGCAAAGCATTGTCTACATTGGTGATTCATTGCTGATCGGCAGTGTCAAACAATGATAGGGATCAGTTGACGCGAGATGGCGCCACCATCTCGGCTGAGCAAAGACAGCTGGCTCGCGCCAAAAGTTCCACCGGCGACGTGTGTTGTCTACACCTTGTCTTTGTTTTGCATCTCCACGTTTGTCTCGATTTTTTAAGATGAAGTTGACCAGTGTCAAGTTGCCGGAGCGGGATGTTATTTACCAGAATGAGCAATTCACGATTGACAAGTATGACTACAATCTTCAGTACTTTCCTTACTACAAGTCTCGGCTAAGTCAGATGCGAGAGGCACTGGTGAAAAATGCCACGGAAACCTGGCCTGATCTGCCGGTCTGTGCCTTGACCGAGCTGGCAGAAAACAAGGAGGACACTGACGAGAACTCGAGTCAGGATTCGGCTGACGTGCAGGAACCTATGCAACTTGATCATTGCAAGGAAGTAATTATCCTCGGTACTTTGCTTAAGAAGATGTCCAGTCAGCCAAGTATATTGAAAGAGATTGATGACGAGCGCAAAATATCTGCTCCACTTGAAGCACCTTCTACAAAGTTCATCTCTAAGGATGATGTAATTTTCCTACAAGAGGGTGACGAGCGAATTGAACTCAAAGGTGATATTCAAATCAATCGTTTCTGCACTGGTATCTGTCTCGCCGCCAAAGGTCATGTGAATCCACATGGCAGTGGTTTCATTGTGGACGATATCTGCTTTGCGTGGAATGACGACCAACCTGTTGACAAACCATTGTTACCTCATGATTACTACGTGCTCATTGTCTCTGGATTGGGTTTTCACAACAACATGAACAACCAGGTGAATCTTACTAGATCACTCAATCTCTTGTTTGACATCTTGAGTGGCAACTCTGATATCATTCTGGACAAGACGATTATCAATATGATAGTGGCAGGTAACAGTGTAAGTCCAAGGGCGCGTGAAGCTAAGGATGCGGATGGCAGCAAGACGTGGGATCGCAAAGCTAAATCGTACGCAGTAGAAGCAGTGAAACTGCTTGACAAGTTCTTGGCAAACGTAGGGCAATACATGTTTATCGATGTGATGCCTGGTCTCACCGATCTTGCTACTTACCTCTGGCCTCAGCAACCCCTCCACCCGTGCATGTTTCCCAATGCACATCGTCTTAACTCGATTCGCTCGGTGACAAATCCACACCGCGCCACATACTACGGCGTCGATTTCCTGGGCACCTCTGGTCAAAATGTTGACTCGGTGCGCAGTTGTACTTCAATGGACGAGACTACGGAAATCATGCGCCATATGCTCGAGTGGGGCCACATCGCACCAACTTGCCCAGACCTGTTGCACTCGTACCCTTTCTCAGGCAATGATCCGCTGCGAGTAACTAACTATCCTGACGTGTTCTTCGCGGGAAATCAGCCTGACTTTACTATTGGTTCGTTTATTTCACCTACTGGCAAGTCGGTTCGACTTGTCTCGGTTCCGGCTTTCGACGAGAAGTCTCTCGGCATTTTGGTCAATCTCCGTACATTCAACTGCGAGATGCTTGCTTTCAACTAAACCCTTTGTGAACATGTCAATAAAATAATCAATAATTTATTTACAGCCACGATTTGGATTGGCTCTCCATTTGATTAAATGTCTAAATCTTTTGAACGAGAAGTGCAGAGGCACCACCTCCTCCGTTGCAGATGGCAGCCATGCCATACTGACCTGGTTTGAGGTGAAGTGCCAAACGGTTGACAATGCGCGAGCCAGACATGCCTAACGGGTGGCCAATACTCACTGCTCCACCGTGCACGTTCACTCGGCTCTCATCGAGCTCAAGCATTTTGATGTTAGCCAGCACAACCACACTGAATGCCTCATTGATTTCCCACATGGCAATCTCATCCTTTTTTACCCCAGTCCGCTCCAATATTTTCGGAACCGCGTAGGCAGGAGCAATTGGAAAGTCTACTGGGTCCACCGATGCGTCTGCAAAGCCGACTATTCGTGCGAGAGGCTTAAGACCGTACTTTTTGATTGCTCGACCAGAGGCTAGCACAGCAGCTGATCCACCATCGTTCACTAGAATTGACAGATTAGATTCGGAATAAACAACAAAAGTTACACATACAAGTGCTAGCGTTGCCAGCGGTGATTGTTCCATTTTCCTTCTGGAACACAGTTGGCAGCTTAGCGAACTTGTTGAAATCGACTCGTTTGTACTCTTCATCCTCCGTTACGGTACTGGCAGGAGTTCTCTTGGTAGCTGGAATTTCTACCGGAGTAATCTCCATTGCAGCAATCTGACTTGCAAACTCAGAACTGCGTTTGTAACTATTGAGCGCAAAATTGTCTTGTTGCTCGCGAGTGATGCCAAACTTTTGGGCAGTCTTCTCTCCACAGACCCCCATGTGAAACTTGTTGTAGACATCAGTGAGACCATCGTAGACAATGCCATCGACCATTTTAAGCCCACCATAAGGAATATCTCCACGAGGCACGTAGAAAGGCACATTGGACATGCTTTCGATGCCACCGCCCACTGCAATGTCGATGTGACCACACTGGATGGCCTGTGAGAGGAGCATGTAAGTCTTCATGCCCGAGGCACACACTTTGTTGATGGTTGTAGTGGGTACCGAAAGTGGCAGACCGGCACCGAGAGCCGATTGGCGAGCAGGATCCTGCCCAACACCGGCCTGCATCACATTGCCCATCTGTACTTCTTCGATCTCTGCAACGTGATCGACACATTAGGTCAACAATGGAGATTGTTATCCAATCCAAGACATACGTTCTTTGTTGATTCCTGCTTTCTCGATCGCAGACTTGATGGCAATCGCGCCCAGCTGTGGTGCCGAAAACTGGGACAGCTTACTGCGAAACGATCCAATTGGAGTACGCGTGGAAGACACGATGAAGACCTCATTGTCAGCTGAAGCCGAAAAGGATCGGGTCAAAGGCAAGTGCCGATACGCTAAGAGACTTCGGTTGAGCAAACGATTCATCTTGAAAGATGGTGTGGCGATGGGCGATGTGAAGCAGAACTCATCAATCAACTGACGTGATCGACTCCAGTGAGATGAGTTTTCCTACTCCAATGTCGCGAAGCTTATCACTGCGGCATCAGTAATGACGATACGATGTTGACGGCCTTGAAGAAACACCATCGCATCGCTGCCTGTGAGCCAATGCTTACCGCAACACAGATGGGCTCTTCAGATACAACAGACTCGATCATTTAATACCCGAATACATTTTTTTATTATAGATTGTTTAAATTAAATGGCAGTTAAATGAAACAAAACAAAAAACATATAATGTAAAACAATGGTAAATTAATTAAGATGTGAAAACAATAATTATTTGTTAGTATATACCGAGCATTAGTTCGTCGTCATTGTATTCGTCATCCAAGTCTCCGAATAAATCTAACTCGGGACTGTCACTGCGAGGCAACGAGTAGGCTGAGCTGTTTAATCTGGAATTTTGAGGTGAGCTTTCAACTTGAGGCTTACAAGACTCCGGTTTGGCTTTACTGGACTCTGTCAAATCGAATTCTGTTGAGGTGTTAGCGGTTCGTTGAATTATCTGATCGAACTTGTCCAAAGTTTTGTGCGAGTAGGTGATGGGCTGCCTTAGTACATGATACTGGCTTTGTGTTTGATAAGTGTTACTATCGCTGCAATCAACCAAAAATAATGAAAACTTCCTAAAGAAAACTTAAAGATTGTATACCTGGTGTTAATCAATTCGGTGATTTCATCTCGGATAGTATTGATCTCTTCTTGTGAGCTGAAACATGGCATCTCTTGCGAGTCGTTGTTGGTAGTGGTTTCATCGTTCCTCATTGAATCAGGTGGTGTCATTTCGACTTGCGACAACTCTTCAATAGTTGTAGTCAAATTCTCCTTTTCGCTTGTATCATCCTGCGTTGGTACATTATAAATCTCGTCCATAGATTGGTCTATCTTGGTTTCATCCACTACAATATCGCCACTATCCAAATTTGTCATGTCCTCAATAAATGAGCTATCCCTTGGCATTTTATAAACTGTTGAAGATAGTTGCGGTTCAAATTCCATGTCATCATTTTCGATGATTGTTTGGTCTAAAATAAAAAGAATCCAATATTTTCAATGCAACTAATTTAGGTATAAGTCAAACCATTGCTAGTATTTTGTTGTACATTCGTTTCTGAATCACCCAACTTGCGCGCCATGGTATGATTTAGCTCACTCCAACTTTTGCAATTCATCACGTAGTCATACAAATCGTCCATTGCAGATGAATTATCTACCTTGTGAAGCAAATCAAACATTTTCTTCAAACTCGAAATGTACATGTTAAGTTGGCTTTGTTGTCGAATGTCACTAAAACATTTTATATTAAACTTTTACCAATATATCACTAAAAACTTACCTTCTATCAAATTTGAGCAAACATGTGGGGCACTGAGCTTTCTTCTTTTCCTGTTCAAGTTTCTTAGAAACACATCGTTCGCAGAAACGATGAAGACAGGGCAAAGAAATGGCATTGTTCAAAAAGTGATCACTAAAATTATATATCAAAAAATTATTAAGTTAAGTATTCCAAAATTATATAGTAAAAAATAAAAATATTTTACACATAATTATAACTCTATCTTTGCACTTTGGCAATTCAACATGTGTACAATTGAATACATAACATACTAAATAAACTTTTTTACGCAAACATACACCATAGACATACCAGAAACGACAAGTGAGAAGGCCAACCATATCGCATAAATATACATGTCCTTTGGTGAGATTCTCTGGGCTAAGATCCATGGTATGAGAGTGAGCAGGAGAAAATCAAGAGAAAAGAAGCACCGGTGTTGGTGTGCGTAGAACGGCGACTTTGAGTGAACAGTCCAGTGCCAAACAACTAACCGTTGGTCACCAGGTCGTCATCAACAGAACGCGCGCTTTTTAAGGAACCAACAATCACCCTGGACAGGGCCTTCCACAGAGATCGTGACAGCACCCACCAGGTGCTTTGTTATGTTAGCTCACCAACCGGCTTTTTTGGATTCATTCACTTGTTCTCTCACTTTTGTCGGTGTTGTTGACCTTTTGGCACACTGTTCCACTCACACGATGAACATCGAAGATGTGCTGAGCTATCAGCCGACAACCTCAATATCGGAGACCGAGCTCGAGCCGAGCAGCTCGAAAAGAATGCGTCTGGAGAGTAACGGATCGTCCAATCATGTTGACCTGGGCAAGCTGATTGAGGAGTCTGATGAGCAGGTGAACGAGATCGATGAATCAACGCTTAAAAGATTGATTTTGCAATTCGAGAGGAAGGTGTTGAAGAACCAAGAGATGCGAATCAAACATTCGGACACTCCGTCTAAGTTTATGGACTCCGAGTTGGAACTATTTGATACGATCAAAGAGATGCACGTGATTGCCACACAACCCGCACTTTTCAACACGTTTGTGCAAAGCAAAGTCACTCAGACGCTGCTAGGTTTGCTCTCACACGAGAACACGGACGTATCGTGCGCCGTAGTGGCTCTTCTTCAAGAACTCACTGATCTTGACGACGTGGACGAGATCGATGAGGTGGCCATTCTCATGGATGCTCTCATCGATAGTCAAATCACTTTACTTCTCGTGAACAACATGGAACGTTTAGATGAGAGTGTCCAAGAGGAGTCCGAAGGCATTCATAATTCACTAGGTATAAGTCTTTATATTCGAATTTCTGTAATAACATATAATTGTTTCTCATACAGCCATCATTGAAAATCTAACTGATTATAATCCAGAATTGAGTAAAGATGTGAAGCCCCTAATTACATGGCTTTTGAAAAAACTAAAATCAAAACCAGTGTTTTACCCCAACAAATTATACACTTCAGAGATACTCTCGATTCTTTTGCAAAACAGTGAAGCGAATCGAAATTTGATAGGATCGATGAAAGGAATTGACATTCTTCTACATGTAATTGCTGTAAGTGTTCTGGCTTTACTCAACCTGATGTTTATGCACTTTTCTTTACAACCTTTTTAGTACTACAAACGACATGATCCAATCACGAGTGATGAAGAAGAGTTTATCGGCAATCTCTTCAATTGTCTCTGTTCGGCTCTCTTTATGTCGAAATCCAACAGGCAACACTTCTACAAAGGTGAAGGAATCGAGTTGATGTACTTGATATTGAAGGAGAAACGCAAGAAAGAGTCAAATACGGATGTGCGTGTATGTGCACTTAAAGTGCTCAACCATAGTTTCAGTATTGAACGACCTGACGAGTTGCTTTCTCATTGCTGTGATAAATTTGTGGAGATACTCGGACTAGGTGTGCTGATGCCGATCTTCCTCAAGCCCAAGTCAATCATGGGTCAGAAACAGAGGAAGAAGCAAGCACAGCTAGAGCAGGTGGAGGAGCACACACTGTCGATTATCCTTGCCTTGCTGCGCTACTGCAAAGCAGACAACATGCGCCGAGTGGTCAACAAGTTCGTGGAGAGTGACATGGTCAAGACCGAACGACTGGTCGAGCTTCACCTCAAGTACTCGGAGCGATTTCGTCACTTTGACCAGACCATCTCCCAACAAGAGACCAACCTTGAGGAGGAACAAGTGTTCCTCAAGCGACTCAACGAGGGTGGTCTCTTCACCTTACAAATTGTCGACCACATACTGGTGCTGTTGTGTCGAGAAAGTGAAATTACTGCATCGAGCGATACAGCGCCTTCTACCATCAAGCAACGCGTTACCAAGCTTCTCACCATGCACCAGGCCTCGGACAAAGTGGATCATTTCAACTTTATTCGTCAGACCGTCCGTAACTATGCTAACGAGAAAGACGACCAGCAGGAAACGATGCAACTGCTACAGCTTGCAGAACAATTCTGATGCACTTTGATTTGTTCCTTGTTTAATAGTGGTTTGAAAGCACAAAATACAAGAAAAAACAATCCGGCCTGATTAATCTGTAGGGTGACCGAACCGCTCACTCTTTGCCTTGTTTGTATCAGTGTATATAGATTAACTTTATATTTTTAAAATATATATGTACACTATAGGTCACTTTTTATACAGCAATGGAAGATTCAGAATGTGTGTTTGAAAAGAAGAAAGTACCATAGCTGAGTGACTTAGTTTGCCCAAGCGGCCAACTCGCTCAGTTCGTCCGACTCGTCGTCCTTTGCCTTGGCCGCAGTTTCTGTTAATTTAGGATATTAAAAAATTAAGAAATGGCAAAAATCAAGATGCAGTGCGACTTACTTCTCTGCTCTGGCAAGGATGTGGTGGGCACCTCCGGTAGTGGTTTCTCGGCTTCGCCTGTCGAGAGCAGCTGTTTGTCCAACTCTTCCTGTTCGAGCTCTTCGAGTTCTTTGAAGAGTTCATCCTCGTCAACATCAGTGCCAAAACCGATCGGGTTGGAAATGACCTGGCTGATTTCTTCTGCAATCTGTTGCTGCTCGCGCACATCGTCCATCAGGTCTTCTACCTTGTCCAAGTCCATGTTGTGCGCACCTTTCATTGCCTTTGCAGCTTGGCCCATAATCTTCAAAACCTCCGTGTTGGTGTTGGTATTCTCCAGAGCCTCGCGCTGGTATTCGATTGTAGTTAAAGTGCCTGCAAAGTTAAAGTCCATATGAGACAATGATAGCAACTATTTTGTAAAATCAATGACTCACCATCGATTTGTTCCATCTGCTTTTCGATTCTCTTTTTGCGTTTCAACGCTTGTAGACTAACTCGCTTGTTCTTGGTGCCATTCTTTTTGATTATCTCCAACTCCTCTTGCTGTCTTTTCTCGAGGTATGCTTGTTTCTTCGTCAGCATGTTTTCCACATCGCGCAGCCTCTGGATTGCTTCAGCAGGCGTTGGTGCAGCATCTTTTCCTTTGCCACCAAACAGTTTCCCAAAAAAAGCCATGTTGACACTCTTCGACTTGAGTACTGTGAACCTTTTGCAAAACTTGTGTTTAGATCAAACTTCAAATACCTGTTACGATAGTAATAAGTTATTAGCTTTAAATATACTTTTTCAACTCAAATACTATGCTTGGTTTTCTGTATTTTGTCTATAAATCAACAATGACAATTGTCTCACCTTTAACGACAATAGTGGATAAATGGATGCTTGGTTCGATGTGAATGGGAATGGTGGTTCGCTAGCGAGTGACTGGCGAGAATGGATCGCGCCGATGGCAAGAGCAACCGACGATCAACTGCGTTGAGGATGACTAATCGAGACAGAGACAGACCAGTGAGGCAGAGAGGAGTGTGTTGTCGTCGTACTCGCCAAACTCGCAGCCTTTCCCACTCTGCGATTGCACCAGACGCACTGCAGCTGCTCGCAAGCTCAGTCAAAATAAAGCCATAGACCCTCCACAGACAACGTTATGAATTTTTTATAGTACGCTAAGGAGTGGTAATCAGTTAAAAAGGTGTAGCTTATATTTGTTATAATTCACTACACTCTTGTTAAATATACCACACCTCTTTTTAACTTTTTCAGATCCTAATTTGACTCGAGGATGACTCAATCGTTCACACCAACGCATGGGTAGTAATACCGTCTCATTCCTATTAATACTCACACCGGCTGATCGTTTGACGTCAAACAACTTTGTTTTTTTTCAACTCTTTCATCCTCATTCTTTACATCTTCATGGTTTCACTATACAACTCCTACGATCTTTATTACAAAATATTCTTACAACAAATATTGCAAAGCACTAGCAACTATTTAAATTTGAAAAAATATAATTATAACACTCTGCAAATAAAGTAAGAACTTTATTGTTGTTGTTGATCTCTAATATAATGTTTAACTAAAGTGAAAATTTTAGCACGGCAAAAGAAGAAATACGTTTGAGTGCAAGGCAGCTCGTATTCCAAAAAGGAGTCACGTTATATATTGTTTTTCATTATGTGTAGTCAACAAAAACTTTCAACTTCACCCTTGTTATCACAAAGTCAATCCAAATTTGAAGATGTCTGGCCCGAAATTGATCCACTGGTTCAGAAGTTATTTACCAATGATCTACTTAGTAAAGAGGAGTGGCAAAGGATATTCTGGAAAGTGCACATTACATGTATTTGGGACCCAAAAGCTGGTTCCAAGATGCAAGAGAAGTTGGTTGAAGCATTTCAAATGTATGTTGACAAAGAAAAAAAACTCTTCGTTAACAATTCTCAGGATGATTTAACTCTACTTAAAACGTATCTAGCGTCATGGAAGCGATTCAAGTTTCTCTACACTTTTGTACCACTGCCATTCAGTCCATTGGAACGAGTTAAACCAAAACATTCGCCGAGTTCGTCAGATAGACGTCTTGAAACGGATAACTACATTAAGGCCTCGATGATTGAGATGTGGGTGCAGAACATCTTCTCTGAAGTGAGCGTACGAATCGTTACTGCGGCAATGGCTCTGGTGGATGGTGATCGCAACAATTGTCTTTCGGATGCTCACTTAGTGACTGGCCTCAAAGAGTCGTGCATCTTCTTGTGCACTTTTCTACGAGACAAACTCTTTCTCTACCGTAGCCACTATGAAATGGGTTACATTTTATCTTTGCAAAATTATTACCACGCTAGGGGAAGTGAGTACTACTCGAAACATGGAATTCTGGCCTACATCAAGTGGACTGATTTGAAGATCAAGGAGGAGATCGAGCGCTGTAATCGCTATCTTGAGTCGCACTCTCTCAACAAGGTGATTGCCGCCTGTGTTCAAACTTTGATTACCAAGTACATTGATGTCATCGCAGATCAGTTTCCCATATTATTGCAACAAAAAGATACGGTTTACCTCAAGTTAATACACACATTACTAGATCGTACCGTCGAGGGTATCCCGATGTTGGTCAAAGCATTTAAAAATTTTCTACACAGAAGTGCGGCAACTAAGTTAGAATCAATTAAAATTGACTCGAGCATATTGCAAGATTCGAAGAATTATATTGAGTCAATAATTGCTCACTTTGTAATGGCCACAGATATGGTTGACAATGCTCTCAATGGTGATCACCGCTTTCTTACTGCTAGAGATATGACTTTTATGCAGCTTCTTAATGAGAAGAACTCGATTGCTCCATCTAGTTCTACCAGTGAAGATTCCAACAGTAATGTGAGCGTAGAAGTGCGACAAGTAGTGGAATCGTCAAACACATCAGAACTCTTTGCTAACTATAGTGACATGTTACTGCGAAAAACTACTCTAAGTAAGCATCTCACTTCAGATCAGGTTGATAGTAAACTCACCCAAATGCTCCAGATTCTCAAATATATTCAAGACAAAGATGTGTTCATGAAGTTGTATCAAAAACATCTGACAAGGAGGCTTATATTAGAATCCTCAGTTGACTCTGATAAGGAAGAACAGATGGTGAACTGGATGCGCGAGGTTGGCATGCCTGCCGACTTAGTTCACCAGATTAGTCGCATGTTTCAAGATGTCAACTTGAGTAGAGATTTCAGTCAACTCATCAATGATAATTTGGACGATATCAACGATATGATAAGTGTCAAGATATTGAACCCGAGTACGTGGTCTCGAAGCTATGAAAAAATCAATGTTTCTTTGCCACTAGAGATTGAAGAAAAGTTGCTCAAAATAGAGAGTTACTACAAAAGCCAACACAGTGGGCGGAATCTCATCTGGCACCACCAGTTCTCTACCGCCGTGATTACCTTCCACTCGGACTACGGTACTTATGATTTCGATGTAACTTCTTTCCAAGCAGCAGTACTTTTCTCGTGGAATCTTCGTCCCGAAGACTCGATCAGTTTAGAAGAACTTACGCTAGCAACTCAACTTCCTGTGGCAGAGCTACGCCGATCACTCTGGTCTTTGGTCTCTAATCCTAAGCTCAAGACACAGCTAATTCAAGTGGTTCCGTCTGAAACTGCAGTTCAAAGCTTAAAAGATTTGTGTGATAGCACTAGATTCAAGCTGAATACCGAGTTCGTTCTATTGGGCAAACACGGACGTCCGATGAAGCGCGGTCGAATGAGTCTCATTGGTCGTTTGCCGCTGCAGAATGAAAAGTCCCGCGAAGAGGAAGCAGAGAGCATTGTGAGGTTGCGCGAGTTGCGCACTCAAGAAGCCATCATCCGAGTGCTCAAAACTCGCAAATCGATGCTATTCGCCGATCTCCAGCTTGAGCTGATCAACGTGCTTAAGCAGATGTTTATTCCAAGCAAATCAATCATCGAAGCACAACTCGAGTGGCTCATTGAACAACAATACATCATGCGCTCTCCAAGCAACAATCAACTCTTTTTATATAACACACAACCAATTTAGGCAACTCGGTGCTTTTTCTTAATTTTCATATTTATTATTTTATTACTTTATTTTATTTTTTGAATTTATTATTTTAATTCTTTATATATATTATTATATTATAACAAATGAAACGATTTGAAATAATAAAAAAATATTTTTGTTGCCAACTGACGTTGAATTGGTAACTCTCCAGTTGCACTTTGAGCATATCTAGGTAGTAAATGCACTGCACTGGCCATTTATCGAAAAGTGTATGTGTGTGCTATTATTTTTAGTTGTTTTGAATAACCACAAGGAATGACTCAAAATTCCCACCAAGTTTGAGAGATGCACACTCACAACAAGTTTTCTTGGGAGGCCAACAGCATGTCTAATTTGTCATCATTTTGGCATACGTGAAATAAATCTATTTATATTTTTTATTATTAAATAAAATAAGAGAATACCGACAAAGTGGAGGACAAGTGGCACTCTCTATGTTCCCGATAAAGATAAATCGAAGTGGTGAATGAGCCAGTGAGAGAGGGAGAGAGAGAGAGACGAGACAATGTCGTAGAGTGTCACTGATACTCAAGCGAACACACACGCTGAACAATGGTGATGATGATCGATAAAGCGATGTTGAGTGTAGTGAATGGCACCGCTCACCTACACCTACCTGGTGAGATACCATCGAGATACGCTTCAAGACATTTATAGCACCCGCCACACGATTCATCCATCCATCCAACTTTCTTTGTTGTCAAACTCTCTCTCTCTCCCTCCTTGGTGATCTACAGTAGATAGATCTCTTCGATTGCCACCACCGGCATTGTATTTCACACTACAAATCAACAGTCTAAAGTCTATACCTATTAAAGATTACCCCAACCAAAAAAAGCTTGAGCTACAATTTGAGCTATTCTCGAATTTTATTGATTCTACAACCTTATTATTACATAACACTAAATGTTATATGCTAACTTTATTTTTTACAGTGATTGAAAGACTTGCTTACTGTCCAACACTTGTCTAGCTTACGTCTCAACTTTGCCATTTTAAGAATGTTGAAAATGCCTTTTTAAAGCATTTTTATAGCATTCATTAATTTAGCGAGTCTCAGACAAAATTGTCCTTGAGGACGGCCGCGTGTGTTAAAAGGGTAAGTTTGTTTATACATATACAAAGTCTCGTGTGAATGTTATTATAAAATTGTTTATAAGCATAATTTGCTTAAAGTTTCTCACAGTGAAACATTTACATGTATTGCACAAACTTTTGTTTTCATCGCACGTTTGTTTTGTGTTTGCATCTCTCCAATGCTAACGTTTCTGAGTCTTGTAGGAAAGCCGCTTCCCCGTTGTTGCGTTTTCTAAATTTGATTTAATTTTGTTGTTTCCTCTATCATCTAAAAAATTGCCCCATACTTCAAAATGTCACAGTTGTACCTATGTATGAAATAAAAGAGTGAAGGTAATTTTAAACAAAAAAGGATTGCTCTCTATTAATCATGCTATTTTATGGAAAATTAGAAATTGTCCATATGAAAAATTGGCTCCTAATCAAACAAGATAACAGTTAATTTAAATGGATTTGAGTCAAAATACAGAAAAAATGCAAAAACAGTCTTAAACTCAGATTTCACTAAAATTCAGTTATCATTTTGGCTATAAGCTTTAAGCTCTAATTTAAATATATTAATAGGAAATAAGACAACGACATAACTTGTGAAGAAACAGGTGTAATTAACACACAATACGGTAGTTTATTTTTGACGTTTGAGTTGACACTAGAACAATGCATTCAAACCAAAGCTAATTTGAGTTTTTAAAAACTCATTAATTGGCATGATGGTGCTACTGCAAATCGTCAACTGTCTACTTCGAATTGCAGATAAAATTCAGGTGCGCGTACATGTCCATAGACCATGAAGGTTTTTTCAGGTGGCAACAGTTTCCTAGGTGGCGAGTTTGGATAACTTATTAGACCCATACCTCAATCTATTTATTGCATCCTCGAAACGCTGTTGGCATGAAAGTGCCGCATTTATGCCACATTGTGATAGTCATCTATAGCATCAAGTGTATGTGTGTGTGTCTACGCGATTAAGGCCTCACTTGCACATCCATCTTTAGGCTCCATTAGCAAGGTGCAAACATCGAGCGAAAAGAATCAATCGGTTACCAGGCATCGATCAATCACACCGATTGATCGTTGGTTCATGAGCCGAGCGAGGTTGTCGCACTCATACTGGTTCGTTTTCAGTCATCATCCTTTCTCTCTCTCTCTTTCTCTATCTATCTTTCACTCTCTTCTCACACGCTGTTAATTATGACTAATTGCTTTCCATTCTGGTGCGAGCGGAGAGACAATCGGCTCGCGTGTCACATTGCGCCATGCGCCGGGTTATAAGTGAATGCACAGACCACCACTGATTGTTTGTTTGAAGTGGGCATTGTTGGAGATTAGAAGAGTGGACTGGCGCCGAGCGCGGCGGGACACAGATAGCTCACTGACCAGTGGCCAGTCTCGCCTCAAATGAGATAAGCGAGATGGATTGTTAGCGACAGTGGACACCACTGGCAGATTGGCACACCACTAACAATTGACAGTGGCGTGTCAAAGTCAGGCACCAGATTCTACAGTATGTGTTGACTCGATGCCTGACTC